>JANSTT010017517.1:0-60488 GCA_026745375.1 Platyura marginata
GATTTGTCAAAATCGGCTGAAAAATGGCGGAGTTATTCAACATTTCAATAGGCCCTGTCTAGATGGCGCACCCTGTAGAATCGGTCTGATATCGACTGACCTGTGTAGGCACTGCCAAGAACCCGGTATGAAAGAAACACTAGAACATCTCCTCTGTTCATGCCCCGCTCTTGCGAAGGCGAGAAACGGAATTTTAGGAACTACTTTTTACATAACCTGAGGGCGGCCTCGACCTGTAACATGAGGAGCCTCATAAAATTTGCTGTGGAGACAGGTGTACTCGAACTCGAGGAGCACAATCCCCAAACCACAACCGTAGTAGGGACGACATAGGCATATGCAAGTAGTAACGCTATGGACCCACTAGAGGGTCTATGCGAGGCGCAAAGGTCGCTGCCACTACTAACTAACTAACTAACTAGCCTAAAAATTACTGCTAAACTAGGCTGCGATGCATTAATATTAGAAGCCAACTGCCCAGATCAGACTCTCCATAGATGGTCAAATTATAGGAGAAGTGGATGAATTTTGATATATCTTGGAAGCGTAATAACAATTCAGAAATGTATTTGAAATGCTAAAAAATGGCTAGAACGCTCTACAAATTTTAGTAAACTGTATAGGTGTGAAGTGATCAGACAAGGTTAGAAACGAAGAACTATGGAGAATTAGAGAATCGAAAATCTAGAGATGACCTTGTGCACGAAGCACGAGCAATGCTATCCATATACATACAACGTACATATAGCATAGTTCATGATGCTTCAGAATTTCTAGAAAATTAATCAGATATTAATGTATATAATTATGCTCTTAAAACTCATCAATCAAAATTTTACCAAAAACAGCCCTCTACTTGTGTTTTTGAAATAATTTGCAATATTCTTAAATTGTTCTGTGTAATAGGCGATACTGAAAACATTGTCATTTATTTTTATAGGACACTCTAATTCTAATTTATATTCGTTAAAAGACGTTTTGCGGTTTAGCCCAAAGAAAACACATTCAACTGTGTTCAACTACTTAGTTCTACATCGAACGTACACAATATGATTTTATTATTATTAAAGGACAAAATATTTTATGATTAATTATTATTTTTACATAACAATCTCGTTCAGTTAATTGAATCTAAAGTAAATATTATTTCTAACAAATTACCGGAAACCTATGTACATTGTACAATCATGACAGAGGCAATAGATAATTTAGTAATTGTGATGAGAACATTGTATTTTCGCACCTTATCATTTTGAAATTTTTCTAACAAAATTATTGTATAAATACCTTAGTGAACGGACAGTCGTTTGACAATTAAATTAAGTGTCGAGCAATTTGTATACTCGGCTGACAATATAATTGTTATTGTATTCTATTATATTCACAATGCAGTTTATTATCAATTTAGTTTTATTTGTGATTGTTGGTAATTTTGTTACGGTGTCATTTGCGGCTGACTGGTGGGAAGGTGGCAATTTTTATCAAATCTACCCAAGATCATTTATGGACAGTAATAAAGATGGAGTTGGTGATTTAAATGGTAATAATAGTGCAAATTACTGAAATCGGTAATGTGAAAAAATGTGCTAGAAATATTCTAAACTATTAAGATGTTGAAAGAATGTTCTAATTAGTGTTTATATTAATACAATAGAGAAGTTAACCAGAAAGAGAAAAGAAAAACTTTAAAATTTGCCGAAGTTGAAACTTTCCTTACTACTATTTCCTATGGGCCTTCATTTTAAATTATTATAGTATAACGAGCCCTTTTTTTAGGATCCACATTTTTGATGGATAAATGTAGCATTTGAGGAGTCTTCTTTTTTGAAAGTATGAAAATAATCATTTAAGGATTATATTTTCAACAAAATATATTTAAGAGAATTTTTAATTTTTAACAATAGAAAAAACTTCACTTAAATTCTGATAATTATCGTTGTTGTGATTTGTCCCTTTTAAAGTGAATTAGACTCATTTGTCTACGGTGATGTTCTATTTTATTTAAAATTTAATGTTTTCCACAACTTTAGAAAAATTTTCTGACGAAAAACATGAACAAAAATATTCTTGAAAAGAATCATACAGGAAATACTAATTTAAACATATTAAAGTTGCATTGTACTATACTACAAAAATTCTATTAGGAAAATATTAATTTTTGTTTTCTCTTCATTTTTAATTGGATCCTTCAAAATTAACTATCAATAGAAGGGAGGAGTGATTCAGAAAAATTTGAAAAACTCTGTTCGTTACAGTTTACAGTAAAGAAATTAATGAAGACTTAATTTCATTTCAAGGAATTACATCAAAACTGGAATATCTGAAAGAAATTGGTATAACTGGAACTTGGTTATCGCCAATATTCTCCTCACCTATGGTTGATTTTGGATACGATACATCTGATTATACAAACATTCACTATGAATATGGAACTCTTGCCGATTTTGATCGACTAGTCGCTAAATGTAGACAATTAGGAATAAAATTGATTCTTGATTTTGTACCAAATCACACAAGCGACAAACATGAATGGTTTGAAAAATCAGTTCAAAAAGATCCAGAATATATAGATTATTATATATGGCATCCAGGCAAAACAGTCGATGGAGTACGAAAACCGCCAAATAATTGGATTAGTGTTTTTCGATTCAGTGCATGGACGTGGAATGAACAGAGACAAGAATATTATTTGCATCAGTTTGCTGCCCAACAACCAGATCTTAATTACAGAAATCCAAAAGTAGTTGATGCAATGAAAAATGTGTTACGATTATGGATGAGTAGAGGTGTTACTGGATTTCGTATTGATGCCGTTCCATTTTTATTTGAAATTGATAAAGATGAAAATGGTGATTATGAAGATGAACCACTTAGTGGAAAATGTGACGATCCAGATAGTAACTGTTATTTAAATCATATTCATACACAGGATAAAGATGAAACGTTTGACATGGTTTATCAATGGCGCACTGTTTTAGACGATTTTAAAAAACAATATGGAGGTGATACAAGGTAATATTTGCTTATTTCACAATTTTTTGTACTAGTTATGTATGATTAAACTATAACCCCGACTTACTATCGGTGACGAAATTAATTACATTCTAAAAAAAATCGATCACCACCAACACAATTGTGCCAACCTAATTTTTTTTTTAAATAGAGGCAAACTAATAAAACAGACTAATAAATTGGGAATGCCTTGAAGTTAAAAACGTTTAAATGGAAACCCTATGCTTACTGTGTAGTAAAAATGATGCAAAAATGTGGTTAGAAGGAAAGTATTTGGTAGATAAAGCTATGTGGATGGCTCGAACGAAACGCCACTGCTGTTTTATTCTTCTATTCTATTTCTTTTTCTAAATCTTTATTCTTAATCTACTATTGATTTTAATAAACATTATTGAATTTTGAATATTTTTATTATTAGAATTATTATGACTGAAGCATATACAACACTAAAAAATTCAATACGATTTTACACCGATGGAAGTCAAAATGGATCACACATTCCATTCAACTTTGAACTTATCAATTACATGAATATAGACAGCACAGCTAAACAATTTAAGGATACTATTGACTCTTGGTTAAATCTCATGCCAAAAGGGTATCAAGCAAATTGGGTGGTAAGATAAATGAAAAATTGATATAAATCGATGAATTTGATAAAGGAAAATGTTTTCGAAGATGGGAAATCATGACAACAAAAGACTTGCATCACGATTTGGTATAGAACGGGCTGATTTATTAAATATTATGTTACAAACATTGCCTGGTGTAGCTGTTACTTATAATGTAAAAATACCGCTTTGTTTATGCTTGAAAAGTTAATAATTTTTCAAATATAATTAGGGAGAAGAAATTGCCATGACAGACGTTCACATATCATGGGAAGGTACCGTTGATCCACAAGCATGTAATACAAACAAAACCGTTTATCATACATACTCTCGAGATCCAGCTAGAACTCCATTTCAGTGGGATGATTCTTTAAATTCTGGCAAGTATTTTGTTTTTCGTTTGTTTAAAATACATTACAAGTTATTTTTGTTATATTCTAATTTCTATAAATAAAGGATTTTCTACCGGACCAAAAACATGGCTTCCAGTTGCTGATGATTACAAAACAAACAATGTTAAGGTACAGAAAAGGGCTCCATTTAGTCATTTGAAAATATTCAAAACTCTAACATCAATTCGAAAAACCAACGCTTTCCGAAATGGAAGCTTTCAGTCAACAGTTATAGGCAATGATATTCTGGTGTACACACGAGAAGCTGGCAATGAGGCATTTGCTGTGGTTCTCAATTTTTCAACTAATAACAAAACAATTGATATTACTTCACTATATCCATCACTGACCAAAAATCTAGAAGTGGTTACATCGTCGCTGCAGTCAAATTACGTGGCTGGGTGAGTATTTAATCAAGATAATTTTCGACAGATCAATCCAAAAATACAATTTGTATTAATTATTGAAAGTAGTAGTAGTAGTCGTCGTAAGTATTGAGAATAGTTTTTTTACGATTTGTATGGGAGGGAAATAACAACCAATTTGTAGAAAGGGTTGGGATATTTTGTCCATTTACATTACCAATTGGCTTATTTAAACGTAAAGAAATCACAAAAAATCACAAATATCAAAAATTTTCCGTAAAATCAGGTTCCACTTTATTTATTTATATATATTGAGTGTGTGGAAGCAAAAAATATATTATTTTTGATCGATCTGTTGAAATAAACGGTGATATACATACATACATTACATAAAGCAAATGCTAATAAATATTTCAGAGATTTGGTCGATGGCAGTAAAATAATTGCATTCCCTCAAGTTGGAACTGTATTCGTACGTTATTAAAATATGTCATTATTATATCAAAAGCAAATAAATGATTCATTGTTCATTTATATAAATATTTTTTTATTTGTGTACTTCATTTTTAATTTCAAAAAGGAAAGTTAAAAGAAAACTTAACCATTCGATTCCGGAACACAGTTGCGTACAAGTCATGAAAGTTTATAATATTCTCCAGCGAATGTAGAAATGAAAACATTTCAATTGATTTTGAAACAATTGTAAAACTCTATTTGGAAAACACCTCAAGTTTAACTTTCTGGTTAGTTCCAATAAAACTAAGAGACGCCCTTTATATTGTATTGTTTGCTGTGAAAGAAGTAATGAAAAAATGAAAAATCATAAGCTATTTCGCTAATAAACTTAAGTTCACAAACGTTATATTGCAAAATATTTAAATTTCGATACGTAAAGCAAGCGATTACAATCAATCATCTTTAATGTTTAACAAAATTTTTAATGTCAAATATAAATATTATAAAACGGTACTAACCTTTATCTCAAATGATAGCTTTAATTTTGGGAAAAAAAATATAAATAGTCTTATAGATCAATGATGATACAGAAAAACTGACTCAACATACACACAATCACCAAAAATGTGTCGGCAATACACCTTCTGGTGGATCTATTCGATTTTCTGTTGATACTTTTGCCAACAGTACTTCAAGTCTAGCTTTTGGTCCACCTTCATCAACCTGATTTAATTATTGAATATTTTTTTATTTTTATTTTTATTTTACTTTTCAATAAATTTTACCTTATTTAACTTAGTCATATACTGTTGATGTAAAATGAGTAATAATTTTATAAATTGTTTTCCGTAATGTTTCCACATTTCTGAACCAGCATTTACTAAAAATTCCTGAATCAAAGTCGCACAAATATCAGGCAATGGATCTGATAAATAAAAAAGAAAACAAATTACATTTATATTTAGAAAGTAGAATTTACGACGTTTTTTCATCAAAACACATATAATAGCTTCTATAGCTTCTATATAATAGCTTCCTTATAGTATATCGGCAAACACTTACCCAGATTCATAATACTTGTTAGCCATATCCAACCATTTTCTAAACCATGCGGATTCGGAATTGTTTGTATAATAGATCGTCGATTTTTTGTAATCAATACTGCCGAATATAGTCGAATAATTCCACATATTCGCTTTAAGTACTGTTCTTGACTTTCCATAACTCCATCCGTATATCGATATCCAATCAATCTAAAGAAAATATTCCAAAATATTATTATAAATAAGATAGATTCCAATATTATTAATCGAAGTACTTTAAATAGTCCATATTTGATTGTCCCTCAATTTGTGGAATAAAATACGGCACAATGTATGGACAATCTTGATATAAATAGGCAAGAAATAATTTTCCAACATCGGGAAATTTCTGCCAAAATGCTACAATGATCGCAGCTATTGGAAATGCTGCCAATGAATTGCTGGACACTTCTGTATCGGCCAAAGTCTACAACAACAAAAATCAAAATTAGAATTTTTGCGAAAATGTTGTTCAAAGCAATGAATTTACTTACAACAAATCGTTTGGCAACAAGCAACGAACAATATTTTATACCGAGAGGATGGTCGGCCGATGAGAATTGTATGTCACCAACTCTAACAGAACTTCCAAATAGCACAAGCGCCACTCTATCGAATTTATCCTGCAAAATTATAATAATAAATGATCTTGTTTCCATAGCATTACCGAAATAATAAAATTAATGATGGTCTGGCAAACATTTTGTATAGCCGCATATTTGAATAATTTTTTTTTTTATATATATAAAATACTTATTTATGCATTGAACAACCGTACTTTCTTTCATATATTGAGATGATTGATTGTTTTTTGATAAGCAACATGACCGTACACATGAAATAAGTGTAGATTTTCATATACACATACACTCTTAAAATTTATTCTTGTGTACCCACCACCCTATCGGCATATATGATCAAAAGAAAAAAAAATTGCTATTTTCTACACGTGGAACCATTTTTGTAAAAGTATTAATCAAATTATGTTGTATTTGTGAATGAGGGGAGGACTCGTGCCTGCCTATATTCCAATTGCCAGTCAAGTATGCAAAATGTAATATTCCCAATATTTGGAATGAAGGGCAAAGAAAGTAGCTAACCATCATTTGAGCTATTTTAACTGAACACTGCAAAACTGACGATTATGGAATCACTATAATAAAATAAGATAGACTAAGGACATTTGCTACCGTGCTGCCTTGCAGAGAAACCTTAATTTTTACATAAATGGTCTACAGAAGATATGACCTACTAACTCCAACGGAAGTCTGGCAAAAGAGACTGAAATTCAACAAAATGGCTTGGTGGGTAAGAGAAATGTAACTATAGTTAGGAGAATAAAACACAATACAGAGAATCCTAAGAGACATCATAAACAAATGCAAATAAAAATAGTCAAAAGCACGATAAAGTCCATAGGGTGGAGTAGGGATGAGTTCCCCTTTATGAAAATTGGCGGAAAAAAATGATACCGAAACGACAATTTCAATTATTTCAACATATTGTCTAAAATTGGTATTCCGATTAAAGTAAGGGTCTTCACACACCCTTAACTTAACTAAAGAATTGCTTGAAAGACCTGCTACATCTAAACCTTGAAAAGGTAACAATGTCAGAAGTGTAGTATAATAAAAGCTGTGTCATTAAAAAAATACATCATTTTAATCTTACCTGCAAGTGTTGTGGACTTTTTGCACAAATTGAATTCAATGGTATATTAACAGCTTTCTTGCAATTGAAACGAAATTTAGACATATTTTTATCGGCGTCCAGCGGTTTAATGCATTGCTCGTACTGGCGAAAAAAAATCATAATCTCTTCGTAATGTCGTAATCTATCTGGATCTACACATTGTGATAAAATTGTCGCTCTACTAGACAAACCATCTAATTGATTGCTATTGTCTACATCATCCCAATTTTCTTCAGTCTGACTTGGTTGTTGTTCAGGATGTGAATGAGAATGATGGTGCTGCTGCTGTTCTTGTAAGTTCTTTAAAGCTTCTGTTTTAATTAAAATATTTCTTTGTAACTCTTCTGAATTTTTAACAACTTCCTCGTCGACTTTTGTTTGTAATTCCTTAATATCATCACAGAGTTTTTCAAGTGCCACAACTTCATTAACCGAAAATTGTTTTGCATTAATCGCTTCAAAAATTTGTTCATATCGTCCAAGTAGAAAGTCTTTTTGTTTAAAATATTCATTAAAATCTATATTTTGTTTATTTGTTAAAAGTGTTTTGACAAATTTTTCAAACACATCCATAAAAAGTGATTTTAACGATTTTATTCGTTCGACATGGATCATTCGCTCTTCCTCACGTTTTAATCTATTGGTCCGATCGATCATTTGCCTATTATGTTCGATAAGTTCTATTCTTCTCTGTTCTTCACATTGCCTTGATGATATTTCAATTTTATTGAATGCCTCCATCAGTTCTTCTTCTCTGCGGAGAAAATTTTCTTTTACAGTTTGTTCGGCCTGTTCGGCAGATAAAATTCGCATTTTCTCCAGTAACGTGTCGATTTCGTTAAATTTCACTTGTCGCTCAGCAAATTCTTGTCGAACTTTAGCTTTGCGAACTTTTTCAGCCGTATCTAAGGCAATTTTAAAACGTATCGTCTGACAATCATTTAAATTGATGTCGTCTTGCTGGGCAAAATAATTCGGATGGGATTCTTCGCGAACAGTATGCCAAACGTCTGTTTTCCATTTGGTTTTGCTGGTTTGTTGTTTTTCCATAGCGTTGTTAGATTGAATATTTTTCTGTTTAACTTCCTTAGAATTTGGCGGTATTTTCGATTTGGGACCAATTGTAGTTTCGCATATGAGATGTGATATCTTGGCGGCATTTCGTAAGGCCGATAATTTTAGTTCAGACATGTCATCTTCATGGGAAGGTATTGTAGACATTTCATACATTGAATCCGCCATTAACATTTTTTTGTCGATTATATTAAAATAGTATTATAAACACTGAAGAACAGCCCCAAAGAGAGATTTAAGGTTATGTTGATTATTTATGAAATTATTGAAAACAATTTTGTTAATAGCATAAATTTAAGTTTTATTAAAATTTGAACAAAAATTTACTGTTGTATATTGTTTATGTTTATATTTAGTATACAACTTTGGTAAAAAAATCATTCATTTGATTTGATTGTTTTGATTTACTTAACCCAGCTAAAAAGCCTTTCAGAAAGGTTTAAACATTACTTGATTTAATTTGAAGATTTATAAAACCAACACAATAACTAATAATTGTAATTAAAAAAAAACCATTTTACAAATGCAATTTGCAAAATCAAAACCATATTTTTAGACAACACGTTAAAATCACTCACACTATCAAACCCAAAACATTTTAATGTTGCCAGAAAAACATGTTGGGCCCGTTAGATTTCCAAACACTGTGATTTTCAATATTTGATCCCAAAGTACCACGTGACGGGATATTTCTGACATTTCTCGATGACGTCATTTGTTGTTTATATGGTTATATTTTTTTGGTTACGAATTGTTTATAAATTATAATAATGGCACATTCTGTCTATTACTGCATATAATTTTATTACCATTTAACACTTGTTTCTTAATTTCTTGGCTGTATTTGAAATACCTAAGCACCTAAGGATTACTTGAATCAATTATGCAAAAACATTCTATTTACTACCAAAAATATTATATCATACCATATCAAAAGAAAAATGTAAATAGACAAAACCGGTAAAGAAGGAATAATTGACTATGCCGATTATAATATACCCGTACGAGTACTATTGTTTATTATCTACGTCTACGACTTTGTCCGTAGCTATTTTGTCTGTACAACAAATATGTATTAAGTAAATTAAATACAAACGATTAAAAACCCTAGAAATGACAAAATTAATTTCAGCGCCATAACTGTAGGTCGTAGAACTTTTTTGGAAAAATTCTTGAATATGATCTTTAGATTAACATTCTTATCATTTTAATTAATAAAAACTAATTAATTTGTATGTGGAGGTATGAAGAAATACACCCCGATGTACAAATATACTCTGAACGGAAATAGAGACGGAAATGTTAAATAAAATAGCACTGTGCAATAATAAAGTTCATTAGGTCTCCCCTACAAACGCCCGTAATAATTTAATTTTAATTTAGTATAGATTTTTTTAGAATCATTCCCTATACAAATTTATATGTACATTATATTTATATATATATATAGAGAAAATCTCTACCATAAATGCCAATGGAGTCTGAAATGGGGCGCAAATCGATTTGAAGTGCATATATTTTTTTAGAATCAAAATATAGTCAAAAGTATGGCCAAAAGGAACGACTAGTTTAATACTATTGGACACGATCTTGTTTTTTTTTTTAAATGGGCGCTAAAATTTATAGAGTGAGATGTGGGAGTGAGAATATTACTTTGAGCACTCAGTTCTGTATCCCGATTCTGGCACTATGCTCATTCCATATAGTGAGAAAATATCTCATCGAACCAGAATCGCCCTACCGTTGTATACAATATTTATATACCCTACATGCCTACATCTTACCTTTGAGTACTTATACATTATAGATAGGATATAGTTCTTTCTTCTTTTCATCTTACAGTGGCAGATGTTTTTCTTTTTTGTGATATGGGATTTATGTCTATCATTGCTATGTTTATATATCATATAAAATCATTATAGTTTTTCTACATCGTCTATATACATCCATATTGTATTTTGATGACGTAATGATCGGCATGTTGCGCAGAACGAATTATTTTAACGGAACAGTAGAACAGTTGGGCTAAAAAAAAATTAGTTTTGTATATCAACCCTTACTAAAACCAGACTATCCTAAGCGACAAATTCAATATTTACCATACATACGGGATATTTTATTATTATGTAAATATATACAAAGGATGTAAAGTCAAAGTGGGGTCAGGGGTTAAGGGTTGGTTTTGTAAATATACGAAGATAAACCCGATTTGTGTTAGATTTGAATTTATATTGATAGATTATGTGTATATAACAGTTGAGAAAATTAGACGACATAAGAATAAGAGAAATGTTCCATTATAATTATATATATTTTCCTTTGCATTGTTCAGATAAATTTAACATTTAACATATAAAAACCAAAAAACATAAAAATGTCGCTTATCCTACAATCGCTCACAGTGCAGTACATTTTATTATTGGCATCCCCTCAGTTGTTCCGTTTTGAGAAGTACCAAAGTCGCCGAGTAGATGCAGAACTGTAGAGGTAGACGATAATAAAATTTATTTTACTACACAATCGCGTTGGGTAATCGTAAAAATAGAGACGTGAAATTGTTTGTGGCAAATTTGCGGAAATTAAATTTATTTAAGTTTTCCACAAGAAAAAAAATTTAAATTTTTTCAAAAAAAAAAACCAAAATGTAAGTACACACACACACATGCAAAATTTGTTATTTTAATTTTTGTTTAATATTTTCGAAATTAAATTTTATCGATTGTGCATCTCAGCACTAAAATTAAATTGGAATTTTTCAATTCTAAGAAATAAATGTTTAAGAAATTGTTCTGACGTATTACGGTTTATTTTTTTTTTTTTTTTTCCAAACACCCTAAAATCAACAAAAATCAACGTACTTAAGTGCAATTATAATTAAAAAGTCGTTAAGATATAGGAGATAGTGTAAATAAGTAGTTTGGGGTATGTATAGAGGAAAGGACTTTTGCCCTGTGACTTAATTAAAGGTTTTTTTGTTATTATAAATACATATGTATGTATAATGTATATGTAGGGTGCCGGGTGTCAGGTAAATATAATAGTGGATGGGAGGGTGATATTGATCATGTATAAATATATGTAGTAAAAAATAGAGATAACGTCGGAAAACTATAATGAAAAAGTTGAAATCGGTTTTATCATTATGTTACCTTTAATAATACCGATGGGAGGGAATGTGTTGTTTTAACCAAGTGCTTTAATGTGAGAAATTCGTTTTTCTAATTTGTACATTATGTGTAGATACATATTATTAATGTATATAATTAGAGAGGAAAGAAATTATATTATATTATGTTAGTGTGCCGAGTGTGTAAACAGAACAACGTACCTAATGTTTAGTTTATTAATAGAAATTTTCCATGATCATTGAATCAATTTCAATATTTTATGTTCATAAGTACATCAGATCATTCTATAGAGGACACACGCGGCGGTATAGAACTTTTATTTAGAATTTGTCTGTCTATATAGACATAAAACCAGTGTTTTATAATAACAACAAATTCCCTTTAAGCAATCACGCACAGTCCTTCGTCTATCACAATTCATACGTATTACAAACTTTCCTTTTTATTTTCCGCAGTAAAACGAAAATCAAATATGGCACTAATACCACAAATGGCAGCGCCAAATTTTCACGGAACAGCCGTTATTAAAAAACAATTCAACGAAATCAAACTAAAGGACTATGAAGGAAAATATTTAGTACTATTCTTCTATCCATTGGATTTGTACGTATATATATATATATATAATACAAAAACAACAACAAAATTGTTTATTAATTTTAATTACAGTACATTTGTATGTCCCACCGAAATTATTGCATTTTCCGATCGCGTCAAAGAATTCAATGCGCTCAACTGTGAATTGATTGCCTGCTCAACGGACAGTCATTTTACCCATTTGGCATGGATGAATACCGAACGAAAACAGGGCGGCTTAGGGGATTTAAATATACCCCTACTGGCGGATAAATCAATGAAAATTGCCCGAGACTATGGTGTACTAAACGAAGAAACTGGTATACCGTACCGTGGTTTATTTATTATTGATAAAGTACAGAAATTGCGACAAATCACCGTTAATGATTTACCAGTTGGCAGAAATGTTGATGAAATATTGCGTTTAGTGCAGGCATTTCAATATACCGATAGTCATGGTGAGGTGTGTCCGGTTAATTGGAAGCCTGGCTCAAAGGCTATGATTCCCGATACGAACAAATCCAAAGAGTATTTTAATGCAACCAATTAGAGAAGGAAGAAGAAAGTACCTACATTTATATGGATTTATTGGGTATATTTTCATTTTTTAAATCTCAAATTTTTATGGAAAATGCTTTAGGTTTGATATTTCTCAAATTGTATTATTCTCTATAATCATATAACTAAACAAACAAAATAAATAAATGAACTGTAAATGCATTTTTTGATCTTTATAAATTTACGTGTGTAGGTAAGTCATATCGAAACTGTGGGAATAATAGCAGCACTTAGTCACAATATGATATTGTGGTGAAACAACAGAACAAAAATTGACTGATACGATTGCGATTAAATATAATCAATTGCGGAATAATGGATAAAATATTATCGTTATTATACAAGCAAAGGCAATGTTAATTCCTCGACCTTGACCTTCATTTTGCCTATAGTCTCAGATTTGGATGACAAAATTTAGGCCAAGATCAATATATCATGGATGAACCGATACTATAGGAGATATGGGTCCAATAATAAATAATAGATGAAAAAAAACGTGTAGTAGACCTAAGGAGTCCTCTATAAACGCCCGTCTTGATATCTCTTTATTCCCGGCGGCGGTTTCTAAGCAGATAAGTTTTGTTTTGATGGAAAAGCTCTAGTTAAGTATATCATTCCACAACTTTAGCAAAATATCTTTTGGATTTTTTTTTTGTTTAAATGATGCGGTACAAAAACAATCTCTGTGAATGAAATTTCTTTCAAATTATTTATAACTTGCTTGTAGTTACAATTTGCTCTTATGTAAGATGTGTTGCTAATGAAAATTGAATTAAATTTGCTGTATTCTTTTAAAAGTTTAAATTGTTATAAAATTAATTGAAAGTCTTTACTTAGCATCGTCCAAGCAGACTGTTTTCCAATGAATTCTCAACCACAAGTGTTCGCTCCATTCTGTAAGAATTTTTTTTTTATTATTATTATTTTATGAAAAAAATTGATGGAGTGTTCTTACTGTAAAAATCCTGCAGCTATCTCATTGGACTTATCCGGATGACAAACAATGGCTGTCTTAGCTTGTGGTGAAAATAATTTGGTCATATATTTTTTGCCCACATTAATAAGATCCTCTACTGTCAATTGATTTATTTTCTATTAAAAAAACAAAATTTGTAAATATTAACCAATTAAAAATGACTTAAGTAAAACTAACCTGAACCAAAATCTTATTGTAGTCAACGGGAACTTTTTTAAAGCTGGACAATAGCGATTGTACAACCAAATCACCAATACACTTTTCGCGCTCAATGATCTCAAATAAAAGTGAACTCTTGGCCGATTCTAAAAGTGTCGATTCCCACGTGGCATCCGGTTTCAATTGGGCTTCCTAGTAAAATACCATTTATTGATGTTTTTTTTTTGTTCAAAAAACAATAGAACAACTTACAATGATCGTTTTGGCTTCTTTAAATGCAGCCACAACATTAGAGCATCTGTACAGCGAGAACAATAATAGTCCTTCATGAGGCTGTGGCATTATGCTGTAACTGTACGCAAAGCCTTGACCACGAATTTGTCGCCATAGTGGTCCTTCGATTTGGGTTAAATATTGCAAAAACAACAGTAAATCGGCCAAACATGGATCCATAAAACTATTTAGCGATGGGGCCGCATGATACAAGTAGGCACCTTCAATGCAACCCATACCAACGACAGTTCCTTGATTTTGGTTTGATTCATCTGCGTTTAACATTTTAGTCCAATCGAAAACGACGTTTAATCTGAAATTTGTCAAGATGATCAACATTATGAATAAGGAAAAGTGCAAAAGGCGAAAAACGTACGGATCTCTGCATGCTACATCATTTGGTCTAGCTACTTGAAGCCATGCCGTGGTAAGATCAATGTCAAGTTTTATCATTTCATTCCAATTTGCAGCTACGTGCACAGCCATATTTGTCGTCAATGTTATCGTTTCTCGGAGCTTATTCAAATCGGTTAGTATAAGTTCGGAACTATCTGCAGTTTCTAATTTTTCTAATACTGAATTTAAGAATTTCTGTTGAAACAGCATGGAACATAGACGAACGTTGCTATCTGTTAAGATATTTCTAACATAAACAATCAACAATAATAAAAAAAAACTCTAATCACCTGTCGAATAATACATGGCCTTCAGTAGATCACGTGCAATGGAATGGCCCTTACGTTTTGCCTGCGATATAGAGTTGACCATCTTTGACGCACATACTCGAACGCGATCTACAGTAAATTCGGTATTATGAAGTAAATCAATTATCCACTCAATTCCTTTATTGTATTTTTTCGGCTCCACTTGCAATATAAGCGATGCTGAATGTGAAAATGCTCCACATCCAAATTGAGAACTTGACTCCATGCCTAATCGGGTTCCCATTGAAATTGTGTCTCGTTCCAGAGCGGCCACAACTTCTTCGTATGGTAGAAGAATGTCACCATGACGTACAGGCGATTCAGTGATTAATTCTAATAGTAATAAAAGATATTGACGTAATTCGGCGGATACTGTGTCAGTATTTAGTGTAATAATCATCTGAAAATTTAATTTAAATTAATTACTGGGAACTCTTTCTTCAAAACTTTTTTCACACCACCACTGTTTCTTTAGCATCATTTTCTTTTCATTTCCCTGTTCTACCAATCTCTCCTCCTACCTTTTTTTATTCGAATTTGAAACCTTATATTTTCCCAGTTCAGTTAGATAAATTAGGAAAATACTTTTCCCTAAATGAATTGCTGAAAACAACATTGTTCTTACTTTTCAAAACTGTAGCAAGTGTCTCGGATTCGATTTCAGTTCTTGTTTGCATTTTATTTTAACACTGCTACAGAATTTCCCACCCTCAATATCCTAGATAGCTTTAAAGAAGAAAACATCTTCCAAGAAGATGTTATTTTAATTTTTATAATTTGAAGAATCAAGCCCTTTGGTTTGGGAGGCCAACTGTCGAGAAGCGAAAAGAACGTAAGAAGGCTCAATTTGTGTGTAACCATCATTGCTGACCCGAAATTCAGTGTTAAAGTGTG
This sequence comes from Platyura marginata, assembly GCA_026745375.1. NCBI lineage: Eukaryota > Metazoa > Arthropoda > Insecta > Diptera > Keroplatidae > Platyura > Platyura marginata. The sequence goes on from JANSTT010017517.1 coordinate 15,953, forward strand.
ATATCGAACCAATAGCAACAAAACATCAAAATTATTATCTACTCACATAAACAAAATTCGTATGAACATCGTAGGCCTCTCCATATATCGGTAAAACGTTCAAGTTCAAACCGGGTGATTTTTTATCATCACCATATCGATAGACACTCACTGGATGAAATTGAATACCATCGGTGCTGGGTATCGGCACCTGCATAAGCATTTCAATTGGTGGTGAAATTTCATTTGTTGCCATAGCATCAGCTAACTCAACACCTTTCTGATGTAATCCTTCTGGGCCCAAATCAATTCGCTGTCTTTCAATTCGTTCTCCTTCCTCTTTTGTCATACGTTTTTGTTCCTCAATACTGGGTAGTGTTCGTACGACAATATATTTTCCCTAAACGAAATAATTACGATTTATTGAGCGTCTTATCGATTTGTTATGTAAGATGTAAGATTGACTTACCTCAATAAGATATTCCTTTAGAAGACCAATCCAATATGATTCGTCCATAGTTTGTAAATATTCCAAACGTTTTGTTATATTTAATCTTATTTCGAACTATAGACATAAAAAAAAATGTTTAATGTTTAATGTACGTAAAATTATCTGTAAAAAGAGTACATCCTCAGGTTCGTTTCCATACAAAACATCGCTAATAGCCAAAAATGCAACTGCATCGTGTGGATTACTTTCCAAGCTGCTGAGGTACTCAAGAATATTTCGCTCAAGAATATAGTTCATTCGTTGCATATCAATTGTCTCAGTACCTACAACACACAGACGAAATATTAACTAAGGACCATTATTGATACAAAGAAAGAAATCTACCATTAGCAATGTTTCCCAGAATACTTTGCAATTTATCAAATACCAAATCAATTTTCGGCAGTGGAACATTTTCAAATAGGAAATACAGCAAAGCTTCCGAATTCTCAACAATATTAAATGATACCTGACTTGCATACGGATCGGGTATCTCAACGAATTCCCGTTGTAGTGGACTAACCGATGTGTCCGATAGATATCGAAGCAGTACCGAGCATGCTGTTAATTTTAGATTTTCGGTTGTACTTTTTGGACCACGCCAACCAACCGCTATAAGACCATGATCTTCCTCATCAGCCGGATAGAATATTTTAATATTTTCGGACTTTTCCAATGGTTGAACGGGAGTTTGCCAAGGTTTTTGAAATGGGCTTTTTTTCGGCTATACAACAAATTTATTATTTTTTTGTTAAATAGAAAATGAAAATTTAATGTTACTTTCAATAGAATTCTGGCTTCGAATGGTTCTAGAACTGTTGAAATTTCTTCAATGGTTACTTGGCCAGCAATTATGATTGTTAAATTTTCCGATCTATAGAATTCACTATGATAATCACGAACCTAAAATAGAAAAAAAAACAATTAAATTTTGAGTGAAAAGCGATCTCTTCTTAAGAATCGTTTACATTTTGATTGGTCGTACTCGTACGTAAATTATGCATAATGCCACCAGTTTCCGAACTATAACCACAATTAGGATAAGCGGCTCGTAGCAATTGTAAATTACAACGTGATTCTCCTGTATTTTCTCTGCCCTGCATTTCGCAATACACAACTCCTCCATCTTCGCCATCCTCGGAAACATGATGTACTTCCGTAACAAAACCTGCATCCTGAAAATGATTAAACAACAATAAAAATAAATTTATTCCAAGGAAAATACTCTTCTAGACAGGACAGAACAATATATCTGAATACAATTTATTTTAGACAAATTTATCAAGTGTAAGATTTATAAGGAAAGAGGAGAGGTTAAGTGGTAAATTCCATGGTGGAGTAGGAACTTTAGGATGGGGGGGTACCAAAATCATTTGTTCTCATGTGCTTTTCTTCGACTCAGGATTATTTCAGTTGTCATTCGATATATTCTGCATCATCAAATATGATTCATTAGGGTTTTCAGAGGGGAACGTCTATATTAAAAACTTAACAACAAGCCGCCAACTTATAAGAAGAACCTACCTTTGACTTCGACTATTCTAAATATATGAAGATGATAATTACCGATAATGTTGGATACAGTATATGATCCAAATAAATTGGTAACAATTCCAAGAATCCATCTTTGCCTGCCGTTGTCATCGTATAGCATGTATGATCAACATCCGTCCATGCATTTGTGCCAGATGCCAAACATCGATTTGCCAACATATCAAGAACACCTTTATGCGGATACAATTCAGATCCCAAAAATATTAAATGTTCCAACGTATGCGGTAATCCGTCGTCGTCGTGCGCTTCCGTAGCTGTAAAATAAATAAGTACATTTGGACAATATGGAAAATATGAAATATTAGAGGAACTGTAGAACGGATAAATAGAGTTCGGTACTTAACCATACAATTGACTCTATCAATGAAAAGCCGTTTTCTCGGATACGGAAATTGTATGCAAGGAATTTACTATACCAATACTCCTGGAAAAAACTGTACAAGCCAAAGAAACATGATATAACTTACCAACAGTAAAGTATCCATTAACCACCGGACCTTCTACTTTTGCCAAAACCACTGTTAGACCAGTTAGTTCCGAAGTGTATTTGTAAACAGGAACAGTTCCATTTACTTTGCAAGAAGTATGTAGCTTGAACGACGTCATGTTCCAAAAAAAAACTTTTGCCTAGATGGCTCAAGATGACTCACAATAATTTAAAAAAAAAACACACAAATCTTTTAATGAATTCTAATAATTTAATTTAGCTATCTAGTGTTGGTTAATTGATTTAAATTGTTTAATTGGAAATATTTAAAGTTGTGTGTAATTCTTATAAAATTTCCACTTAAATAACCTAAAAATCTTCAATACTGTCAAAATTTTCCAACTAACAAAAAAAAGGTTTTTCCTCCTATTTTGCTGCGGCCATGTGATCTGGCCCGCAAGAAGGTGAGCAATCCTACACCCCGGCACATGTCAAAAAAGTTGTAAGAAAAAAAAGTTGGGCGAGCGAACTTGACACGGCGACATTATTTCAATAGATAATTTATTGGGCAGATTTTTAATTTATTTATATATATTTTAAGTAATAGCAGCATTCACCATAATCCTCCCTAACATAAATCAACATGTCCAAAAAACGGGGAAATAAAAAAAATCAAGATTTCGACGATGATTTTGATGAAAATAAAAGTGCAAAGTCGGTCGAGGTAATCGCTGCCAAACCACAAAAAGGAAAGGCATCCAAAAAGAATAAAAAATCCAAAGACGATTGGAGTGATAATGAAAATGAGAAAAAAATTGATTCGGACGGTGAGGATAATGATGTAGATCATAAAGCCGCTCCAAAGAAACCAACCGCCACAAAGTCTAAAAGTAAAGGTAAAAGTCGCAAAAAAGGAGACAGTGAAAGTTTAGATGAAGAAATTGTTGATCTAGTTCCAAAGAAAAGTAACGCCAAGAAAAAAGGTAAAAAATCGAAACATGTAGATGATTCCTCCGATGAGAATCAATCAAAAGCAGTGGGAAGCGATTCTGATGGAGAGGCGCCCACGAGTGTGTCTAAAAAGGCGGCTGCAGCTGTTAAGAAAAAAGGAAAGAAAAATAAAAAAGCCGATGATTGGTCGGATAAGGATAGCAACCAGGAAATAAAAATTGCAGCCTCTGACGATGAAGAGGTGATTGTTGCAAAGGCACCAGCCCAAAAGAAAAAAGGAAAGAAACAAAAAAAAAACGATGCCTGGTCCGATGATGATGATAATAATAAAATTGATGATTTAAAAATTGATTCAGAAGATGAATGTCCTGCACCAAAAATCAATCAAAGTAAACATAAAATTATGAATGAAAAACTTGAGGACAACAGTGATATTGAATCCAACAATGATTCTGAAGATGAGGTAGTTAATATGGTTCAGCCGGCGTCCAAAAAGAAAGGTAATTCGAACTTTTACATTTTATATGCAATATATTCCAATACTCAGCATCACTTTCTTCGTAATCTAAGCTGTTAAGCTCCTAAATTTAGTCCATACAGACCTCTTGACGGGGCATTTGATATCCGTTACCATTACCATATTACTCAATCTACAAAATTAGAGAAACTCAGGCTTGGTAAACCCGCACTCACAAAGTACTTGGTCTTATAACCTAACCGCCACCAAGTTGATCGATCGTGGCAAATGGTTGGCGGATAACTACCCAAGTTTCCCTTCACTACAATTTTTATTACCTTTTTTAAAATAATCATCTACAGCTACACACAGACAAACATACCAACAAATTCTTAAACAATTCCTTACACATAAGTGTTTGATTTAAATTGTTCTCCCTACTAGCACAAATCTAGACAATTAAAATATTTTCATAGATCGTTTGCCAAAAAATTAAAATAATTTGTCATTTTCACTAAAACCAAAGTAAATTATTGTTCAAGGTCAAGAAGGTTAATTTACTTAAATAATTGTTGATGAAAATTTGATTAATTATTGAAAATATTTTTTAGGTAAACCCAAGAAGGCCAACAAAATCATCGAACCTGAACCGGAGGAACCAGAAGATTTTGATGATATGCTGTCTGTCGATAGTAACGAAGAAGACTTGGTAAAAGAATTAGTCGAAATTGTCGAATCTATTACGCCGCCCGTTGAAATAGAGCCATCCAAACTCGTTGAGAAGATTGTAGAGGAAATAATCAACAAAAATGCAGATGTAGAACACAAGGAGAGTAAAGTAGAAACTGAAGTCGTCGAAACGAAAGAAGAAATTGAGGTCGTCGAAACAAAAGAAGAAACTGAAGTCGTCGAAACTAAAGCAGATATAGAAGATAAAATGGATGACATAGAACAACAACCGGATGAAAGCAAAGACGAGGTCATTGCGAAAGAGAAAAAACTTACGCACAAAGAAAAGAAAAAACTGAAAAAACAACAAGAATATGAGAAACAAGTGGAAACGTTAACGAAAAAAGGCGGCCAAGGTCATTCGGAATTAGATAGCAATTTTACAATGTCTCAGGTTCAAAAATCGGGCGGCCAAAAAACGGCACTCGAACATGCGGTTGACATAAAAATCGAAAATTTCACCATTTCGGCCAAAGGAAATGATCTGTTTGTTAATGCCAATCTACTAATTGCCAGTGGACGTCGATACGGTTTGGTCGGACCAAATGGGCATGGAAAAACTACACTGTTACGTCACATTGCCACCCGAGCATTTGCCATTCCGCCAAATATCGATGTTTTACTGTGTGAACAGGAAGTGGTGGCCGATGATTATACGGCCGTTCAAACAATTTTGAATGCGGACGTTCGTCGAACAAAAGCACTGAAGGAATGTAAGGAATTGGAAGAAATGGCCGAAAGTGGTAATTTAGAAATTCAGGAACGATTAAATGAAGTGTATACGGAACTGAAGGCAATTGGTGCTGATTCAGCTGAACCTAGAGCCAGACGAATTCTGGCTGGTTTAGGATTTTCTAAGCCGATGCAAAATCGAGCAACCAAAAATTTTTCGGGTGGTTGGCGAATGCGTGTCTCACTGGCTAGAGCTCTATATCTGGAACCAACATTACTAATGCTTGACGAACCGACAAATCATCTAGATTTGAATGCAGTCATTTGGCTGGATAACTATTTACAAGGATGGAAAAAAACACTGCTGATAGTGTCTCACGATCAAAGTTTCTTGGATAATGTATGCAATGAGGTCATTCACTTGGATAACAAAAAACTCTACTATTACAAGGGTAACTACTCGATGTTTAAGAAAATGTTCGTACAAAAGCGACGAGAACAGAATAAGGAGTTCGAAAAACAAGAGAAACGAATAAAAGAATTGAAGGCTCATGGTCAATCAAAGAAGGCGGCCGAAAAGAAGCAGAAAGAAGTGCTGACCCGAAAACAGGAAAAGAATCGCGGTAAAGTTAATAAACCCGAAGAAGAGGATGGTCCTCAGGAATTGCTGGCCAAACCAAAGGATTATATTGTTAAATTTCGCTTTCCCGATCCACCACCATTGCAGCCACCTATTTTGGGACTTCATAGTAATTTTTTATCCCCACCCCACCCTAATATGTTTCTGATTATATTAATATTTTTCTAATTTAATTTGAAGATGTGACCTTTAACTTTGAGGGACAGAAGTCGTTGTTTGTAAAGACCGAATTTGGCATTGACTTAAACAGTCGGATAGCCATTGTTGGACCGAATGGTGTTGGAAAATCCACATTTTTAAAATTGCTTATGGCTGAACTTGAACCGATAATTGGTGATGTTCGAAAGAATCACAGATTGGTAAGTGATTGTGATCAATTTTAATTATTTCCCAAGATAAATTAATCTTAGAACAAATTATCCATAATTCAAATTACTAAAATCATTTCTTATAGCGAATCGGTCGTTTCGATCAACATTCTGGTGAACATTTAACGGCAGAAGAAAGTGCCGCCGAATATCTGCAGCGTCTATTCGATTTACAACACGAAAAGGCCCGCAAAGCTCTCGGTTCATTTGGTTTAATTAGTCATGCGCATACAATAAAAATGAAAGATTTGTCTGGCGGTCAAAAGGCTCGCGTTGCATTAGCTGAATTGTGCCTTAGTGGTCCCGATGTTCTTATATTGGTGATTATTTGTTTTGAAATTTATTCGATTCTTTTAAGAGTTAATTGGATTTTGAATTTGGCCAACAGGATGAACCGACAAATAATCTTGACATTGAATCTATAGATGCCTTAGCCGAAGCAATTAATGAATACAAAGGTGGTGTAATTATTGTTTCTCACGATGAACGGCTCATCCGTGAAACTGACTGTACATTATATGTTATTGAGGATCAGACCATAAATGAGGTAAATAAATAATGGCAAATAAGAAGAAATGATGGAGAAATGTCTTAACGAATCGAATTTTTCAGATTGAAGGTGACTTTGACGATTACCGCAAAGAAGTATTGGATAGTCTTGGCGAAGTCGTCAATAATCCAAGTGTTGTTGCTAATGCTGCTGTGCTTCAATAAAATAAATTTAGATAAATTTTTTTAAATTATTGGTTTTAGTAAAAAAAAAAAAACGAAAACAACAAAATTGCTCGTGTAAATTCTATTTTTAATTTAACTAATAGGTCTTTTGTTTTTCTTTTTATTATATATAGATATACATATATATATACAATTTATTTGTTAAGTTAAAAGAAAATATTTTTGTTTTATCCAAAAAAAACTTATTTCTTTTGTTTTTGCTGTCGAAATAATTCTTTAAGATTTTGTGTTGACGTCTCTATTTCGTATGGTTTTCTGAATGGGCGGTCACTTCCACCAAATCTTAATTGGCCAGATTCCTTTTTTCCACCGAATCCACCACCCAGTCGACGGGGTTTCCATCCGTTCAGTGTTCTGAAAATTAATTGATTTTGATTGTAATTCACATGACTGTAGGTCTGGATTTTGTGGGAATTTTGAATACTTTAATTAGAATTAATATTTATAAAAAGTTGTGTTTAAATTCGTCGTCCATTTGTATGTAGTTTTTAAATTTTAAATTATTTTATTAATAAAAATTATGATAAACAAAACGCCTAAATAAATGTTTCAACCTTTAACTAATTGGCATTGCTTAATTGAACATCCCTTAAAAATAGATGAAACTTAATGTGAATGAAAAAAAAAACCATCATAATCAATTCCAAAGTATGGAAATAAATCGGTAATTATTCGAACGAAATTCTAGGATTCTAGATCCAAGAAGAAATACCTCTCACATTCGTAATCCACTAAAATCTCACTATCATGTATACGACATCGATCCATTGTCTTAACAGCTTCTCTGGCTGATGATCTACAATCAAATTCAATAAATCCATAAGATTTTGATATGCCTGTTATTATATCTCGAACCACGCGACATCGAATGATTTTTCCACATTTTCTAAATTTGTACCGTAGATTTTCCTGTAAACTAAATGTTTTCAATTTTTGGACAATACAAGAAAATTGTTTTGTTACCTCATCGGTTTTAACATGTAGTCTTCCAACAAATACTGTATGATTTGGATCACCGGCAACTCGTTCATTTGATTGGTAATTAGCATTAATGGCACGAATAATACCGCGATCGTGTGGTTCAATGTCTGTACCTAAAATAAAATATAGCAAATGGAATTGAGCATGATGAAGAGATGATCCTGGCTCCAAGCAATAAGACCCTCGAAACGTCTTATGTTTAACTCTCAACTCTCACCATCAATGGATCCTATTTTTATGGGATCGTAAACCTTAGCATATTTAGACCATCCAGCCGAAACACTCATTGCTTCTTCTTCACTAGTGATGTGCAGTATATTTGTGTACTCGTATAAAAAAATCAGATCCTCTCACCAAATCCAAGTACTCAATATTAACAATGAATAGTATTCAAGTTCCTAATTACGGATTAATTACGGATTTATTTTAAATTTAAAAAAATTATTTATTTTGATTTTTTTTCTTTGACAACAGTAAAACGCTCTTCTCGTTCTAACATACTAATTATTGCATTTATATGTCCTTCTCTAAACGTTATATTGACATTCATGCCTAATTTAATAAAAAAAACTTTTTGAACGAGATTTCATGAGGCAAAAAGTTTACATTCATCACGAAAAATTTGTTGTAGAAGTTTGAAATTTTTTTAAAAATCAAGAATAAAAAAAAAGGTTCAAAATAAAGATAAACTCTCCCTCTTTCCATATATGTATATATATTTCAATGTGTTTTCATTCGGATTTAATTAATTTTATCCGAACACTACAAATGGTCCATTCCATGTTTTTTTTCATGTTTGTTTTTTTCAAAAGGTTTTGTATAGAATGGTCATAACTTATATAGAGGATCTATTTTCAAAACGTACTATTAATCTATTCCAATTTTTTTAATTAAAAAAAAAGTAGCTGTCATGTCAAACTTAATTCTTTCTTTCTCTACTTCCGTTCCGTGATACACAAGTGTTGAAAATGGTAGGTACCTACGTGAAATTTTATTTTATTCCAAAGGAAAATTCTGTTATTTCCACTTTTTATTCTAAACTATTTGAAAAGGATTTCGTTGCGATTAAATAAAATTCCTGTTATTAATATCAAAAGGCATAAATTGGTGATGTCGCATTTTATCTAAAATCTTCGTTTGCATGTGCTCATTGTAATTTTTCTTTTTTGCTTTTTTAATGAAAATATTTCAAAATCCTTTTTACAAAGTTATTATCTCAAGTATTTGTATAAATTTTGGATTTTTTTTGTTCGTATTAATATTGTGATGTGATTAAACCTAACCTCAACATTAAATGCTTGTAGACGAAGAAACGCCGCAATGGAGGACGATGCAAACATAATCGTGGTCATGTAAAACCTGTACGATGCACAAATTGCGCACGTTGTGTTCCAAAGGACAAGGCAATTAAGAAATTCGTAATTCGAAATATCGTTGAAGCAGCAGCCGTTCGTGATATCACTGAGGCTTCCGTGTATGTTTGTAAGTATCGAAAACCTATAAAATTACTCGAAATAATTTTCTTTAGAGTATTATTAACATTTTCTTTTCTATTTAATTTTAGCATACGTCTTACCCAAATTGTATGCTAAATTACATTACTGTGTATCCTGTGCTATTCACTCGAAAGTGGTACGAAACAGATCAAAGGAAGCTCGGCGGATTCGAACTCCACCACAGAGAACTTTCCCAAGAGATGTTGCACGTCAACAAGCCCAAGCAAGAAAGTAATTTTCTTGTAATGATAATTGAATAAAATAAACAGACCACATCTTCAATAAAAATGTTTTTTAGAACAGCCGTGAGTATTATACTTTGCAGATTTCGTATCGGAACTTTCTCATGGATGCTTCTCATCCTAGAATTTCAGAAAAACCAAAAGCGTGAGAAATTTCTCAAATTTAGTCTTCAATACTACGTTTTTTGCTTTTCTTGAATTTAAGAAAATAGAAGTGGTGGTATTTCTTCTTAGACTGATGACATGAAAGTCAAAATCAAGAAGTATCTATATTCATGAATTATACCATTGAAAGATCAATTGCGGTGAAGAATAAGGAGTTTCTCTCGAGGAACCATTTGAAGTAGATACTCGTTATTACCTCCCTATTTAGATATTATGAATTCAACTTTGGTATTTGGCGTATTTTAGAGAATCTCTAACTCAACAGCAGCGAGAGAGTTGAACTATCCACATTTGTGGGTGCTACTGCCATTATTTCGTCTCATTTTAAAAATCTATTGCTTGCCAACACACAAATAGGCGTCACTGTTATAAATTCAAATACCCATTCACGACTTTTATTATTTACGTATTAAAGATATAATTATTTTTAAATATATATTAATGAAAATCATAACTATTTTGAAAAACTACAAATATTTCCCCATACATCCCCTAAAAATTGCACACCAAATCGTGTTGTTGGTTACCATATACCTAGCCCAACTATAAAAATACAACGCTTACGTTTGTTTGCGTTAATCATGCGCAACGCAATAACCTCAAAAATTTTTTTAACGTATCTGTCACAAGTTATTCGAATCACATAACGCCATTTTGATTTCGTCATGTACGTCATGTGCTAGTGATGTATTAAATATTTAAATTATGCAAATGCAATTCAAAAAGTGCAACAAGTTTTTGTTTTTAATGTGATATTTTTATTGGCAAATGTAATAAATTATTTCGACATACTCAACAGTTAATTATCAATTAAACAATTTAAAATGTGTGCGAATCAAAATATCCAGTCATTCTATAAATTTGGCACAATTTTGGCAAGGTAAAAAAAAACTTTCTTTTGTTTCAATTATTTATTTTATGTTATAGAATTTTAGATTTAAGTGAATTAACAACAATGGCCAAACAAAATCTTTATTTATTTATCAAAAATTGCATAATTATCAGTATATCCAGCCAATTACTAAAAAAATTGCAAAAATAACACATTTATGGCTTAATTATAAAATTTTAGTTGCAAAAAAATTCCTCACAAGTTTTTATGTTTATTTATACAATATATAATGGTTCAAAATTATGAGGTCGGTATAGAGAGAGAGACTTGTAATTTTGGATACAGACTTGCATCGTGTTCCTTCCTTTTTCGCTTATACGCTTATACGCGACAAAAAATATTTCATTTTCTATAAAGAATTAATCTCTGGAATCTGGATTATTTAGTAACAATTGAACAACAAAATTATTGAAAAAAGAAAATATGAAACTTTATTTATAATAATAATACAATAATGGTAAATGATAAAGACTTTTTGTTCATGTTAATTATAATAGATATTTGTATTCTTCTAATGACCTAAATTGATTTAATTCTATCATTAACTTAAAATTACTGAACGCCGCCAGTTTGTAATGTATAAAGACAGTGATACACTCCATTTAAAGCAAGTAATTCTTTGTGCGAACCTTGTTCAACAACCTTTCCACCATTAATAACAAATATAACATCAGCATCAACAATTGTACTCAGACGATGTGCAATGGTAATGCATGTTCGACCTTCACTAGCAACATCCAACGCTGCTTGAACGATTTTTTCACTTTCCATATCTAGAGCCGATGTTGCTTCATCTAGAAGTAAAATTTTCGGCTGTCGAATAAGTGCTCGAGCTATTGCAACACGTTGCTTTTGTCCGCCCGATAGTTGTGTTCCCTTTGAACCAAGTCTGGTATCGTATCCCTATAAATTAACAATAAGAATTGTTTTGAAATAAATTTTTGTACAAAAATCATTTACCAATGGCAATGAAGTAATAAAATTATGTATATTTGCTTGTTTAGCAGCATCAATAATTTCCTGTTTTGAAACTTCCTTTGAATTATCACCATAGGCAATATTGTCGGCAATGGTCCGATCAAACAATACTGGTTCTTGAGATACAATACCCATTTGTGCTCTTAAATTATCTAACGTTACGGCATTCACTTCTTTATCATCGATTGCTACATATCCATCGGTTACATCATAAAATCGTACCAGTAATTGTATGCACGTTGATTTACCACATCCCGATGAACCGACCAATGCAACTTTTTGACCTTGCATAACGCCGAGATTAAGTTTCTGTAAAATTTGACTAGATGGTCGAGACGGATAATAGAATTCTGTATTATTGTATGTAACGGTGCCATATGATTCCCATCGACGATGTTTTTCATCAATTTCATCAGATGGTGGGTCCAGAATCTTCGGTTCACGTTGAAGTAGTTGGCCAATTTTTGCCGCTGCTATCATACCTTTGTGGAAATTTGGCGCAAATGCAAGGGAATTGGCTATCGATACACCGCCCATAATTAATGCTTGTGTTACACTGTAAAAATTAATTTTTTAATTGAAGATTTGTATGTGATTCCTTAAAAGACTAACATAAAAACATCACCAATTGGCAGATTTTCTTCTACAACAAGTTGTCCACCATAGACCATACACGCAGCATACGCAAAGAACCATAAGGATCTGGCTTGACTATAAACAAATCCACGGATATGTGTCGTACGCTTAGCACCCCTTAACGACGGTTCCAACATATTCATGTATGATTCATGGAACATTTGTTCTCGTCCCAATGATACAACCGTTCGAATATTAGACACAGCTTCAACGGCAATCTTTGTTGATCTCTCCAATGCTTTAGCATTTCCCAAGTTTTGCTGTTCCATCAATTTTATTTCGAAATATGATGAAAACAAAATAAATGGAGTAAAAGCAAGTGCTACAAAACCAAGTTTCCATTCGTAGTACATACCGATACCGATGCTTAATATTAATGTTGATATCGATGATACAACAGTGCCTATACGCTGACCTGTTGCCTGTGTGGTGATAAATAAAAATTAAGTTTAAATTTAAAAAAATCATTTATTTCCCTTACTCCTTGAACAGCAGCTGCATCTGTAGAAAGTCTAGAGCATAAAGTACCGGTTCCGTTACTCTTATCGTCAAACCAACCGATTTCTTGGCTTAGCATGTGATTAAAAGCCAAGCCACGAAGACGTTCTGTTAATATTTCACCTGCTATACCGTATGTCCAAATCTTAGAGATTAAAAGTTATTATTTAAATTTTTCACTTTTCTTTTGTTCATAATGAAATTAAAAATTACTTGTAAAAACGTCGCTGCTCCAACTAAAATACCAGTAAGTACAAAGTATAAGCTATATTGATCAGTTTCTGCGCGAACTTCTGCATCATCTGAACCCGCTAAAACTTGAACAATTTGTCCAAATAGAATAGAGAATAATGGCATTGCAGCACCCATGATAAGTGAACAAGTAGATCCAATAGTTATATATGGCCATTCAGTTGAATTCCATTGCATTATTTTCCATATAGAAAGTGGAGGAGCATTAATATTATCGTTCGGCTGAAAAATGTATAGATTTTCATACAGAGCTAAGATCTTTGCCATCAAATTTGTTAATACTCACATCATCGGGTAATATATCTATAGATTTACTGTCTTCATCTTCTACTTCTAGCATTGGTTTTGCTTGTGCTAGTTCTCCATCTGAAACAGATTGATTATACAATCATTTATACAGGGTGTTCTTCTTAAACGCTAACAAGACTCACAAATAATATGTCAACTTACCTCTTTCTGCCGAACCCATTTGCAATGTAACCAAATCAAAGTAATGACTTTTCAGCTGCATAAGACTTTTGTGATCGCCCTCTTCAACAACTTGTCCATTCTTCAGTACAAAAATTCTATCGGCATTTCGTATCGTCGATAATCTATGTGCGACAATAATTGTAGTTCGTCCTTCGCTTGCCTTTTATATGAATTTGAGTATAATAACACGAACTATTTTCGATAATTATATAAATAAAGAAACCTTTTCTAGGGCCGCTTGTACTTTTGCCTCACTAGCCGTATCTAGAGCAGATGTAGCTTCGTCCAACAATAGAATATCTGGATTTCGGACCAAGGCTCTAGCTATAGCAATACGTTGTTTTTGTCCACCGGACATTTGTGCGCCACGTTCTCCTACAAGTGTCTTATATCCTTGTGGAAGATTCTGAATAAATCTATGAGCATTTGCAGCTTTTGCTGCTTCCTCAATTTCCTCAGTGGTAGCATTTTCGTAACCATATCGTATATTCTCGTATATTGTTGTTCCAAACAAAATAGGTTCTTGGCCCACCACGCCAATTTTACTTCTAAGCCAATTGACATTCAATGTTTTTATGTTTTTCCCATCAAGAAGAACCTATATGTCGAAAATATCATCTCAAATCTCTCAAAATACCAAACGGACCATTAATTATTATTGATTTGCTTACCTCACCATTATCTGGATCATAAAATCTTTGAATCAATTGAATACATGTCGATTTACCACAACCAGATGATCCGACCAATGCAACTGTTTCACCTTTTTTTATGGAGAAATTAATTTCTTGAAGAACCTTAACCTTTGGTCGGCTTGGATAGTTAAATTGTACATTTTTAAATGTGATATTGCTTTCACAACTGGCCGGTATATCGCCAGCATTAGATAACGGATCAATGATTGGTTGACTTTCAATTATGCTAAATACTTTGGCAGCTGCTCCTTTTGCTATTCCAAATGCTTCAATAAATGGAGACGAAGCACCTAAACTCATAGCACCCATCATAACCGAGAAAAATACCTAAACCATAAAGTTTATAGTGAACGTGCCAATATCAATTAATGTGCAGAGCTGGGAGCTCGTACTTACGGTAAACATAACACCAGCTGTATAAGTAATATCTTCTGGGTTCCAATCTTTCTGTTGCAGGACCAATCCAACACCATACCAAAATGAAAGGGCATATGATGCATAAATAAAAAACCACAACATGCCAAATCCTACACCCGACCAAAATCCTTTCTTGACATTTATCTTTCGAGCTTCACCCAAATTTTCCGCATATCGCAGTGATTCCTTTTTTTGTCCACTAAAAGAGACTACCGTTCGGACAGCATCAAAGACTTCTTCGGCTATTGAACCAGCTTTAGCGTATGCCTCTAATTCTTTTTTAGACAATTGAGATGTGATCTAGAATTTTAAATTTCTTAGCACATACTTTAATGTGGTTACAACGAATTCTCATTTACAAATGCAACAATACCAATAACGATGAATGTAACGGGCATGGATGTCATACAAATCAATGCTAATTCCCAACCTTTGACCAAGGCCAGAACAATTGAGCCAATGAATGCAACAAAAAAACTAACAAACATAACAACTTTCTCGCCAAGGCCATCTTCCATTTTTGTCAGATCTCTGATAAGAGTAAATGAAATTAGTCATCGACAGTGTACGATTAAAATAAAATTTAAATTACTCATTCATTCTACTAGCAAACTCTCCACTTTGATTAACGTCATACCACGAAATATCTTGGTTCAGAACAGACCGCAGAAATCTCCCTCTAATTCGGAAAATCTAGAATATAAATGAAGAATTGATTAAAAAACAATTAAAATAAAAGAATGTTTCCTCACAAACCTGACTATGAGCTGCATAATTGAATAGCATTATCGACAAATAGGTACATAGCATCGTAATGAAACCGAGGATTGTACTATAGATGCCAAATATTTTAACTTCTTCTAAAAAAATTTGCTTCATTTCTTCCCAATCCTCTAAAGTAATATTTCCTGGATCACTGGCTAAATTACTTCCTTGTTCGACCATGGACTAAAAATCAATTTTTCTTTAATTTATTTTTTTTCCCAGTACAATTTGGTGCACACAATTTACATTAAGAAGATTACCAAAAATTATTGTATTAAGTGGTGTTGTCACACCTATTATGATGGATCCAATTATTCCGATTGTAATGAATATTAAGTCTTTGGTAGATGCATATTTGTACTAAAATATTTAAAAATTAAATAAAATAATCGGAAATTTATATTTGAATCAATTTACTAATTTAACGAATGAAATAGGCGTAACTTCATCTTTTTTTATTTCGGATTCTTCGGCCTCTTGTTCTTCTTTGGTATCGGTAGGTTCAACAAAACGTCTACAAAAAAAAAAAAAATTTGTTCGAAATTAACAAAAGTCGTATGTGTGCACAAGACAGTGGTTGTAGTAATCCTCTAGAAAATGTTCTTTTTTGTCCGTTCTTCAGCGTCAGCAGCAACAAAGTATATCTTAAGTGCAACCATTTTGTTCGCTATCGTTGAGCATTTTAAATTTAGCCATTTATTCTACTGCTACTTCATTTTGTAATTTGGAACTTTGGTAATCAAATACCAGAAGGAAAGAATGGGTTTATCCTACATAGATGTGAACTCAATAAAAAATTTCTAATGTTAAAATCTCCATGTATCTATCTATCTATCCTATTCTATAGTTTAGTACTTTTTTCAAATATGCGCGACAAACCGTACACGCCACGAGACACATCACAAAGGTGAAATTAGGAGAAATTGTACTACTTTTTTGTTATATTTACTAGACTCACTTGTAAAAAAAACTGATTCCCAAACGATAAACTATTTTCACCTGTAGATAAGACATGTTGATGATAAGGAATAGCTACCTACATTTAGTGAAGTATTTGACTTTTTGAATTATCAAGACCACCAGTACTTACAATTTATTAGTTACAGTTTACAGAGGTGGACAGCTTCGCATGCAAATCATTAGCATGTCAATTTAAATACCATTGAGTTGTTGAGTGTTGTGGATGTGAACAAATCAAGAAACAAATATTTCAGACTTTCTAGATGAAAATTGAAAAACATATTTTAGTTAAGATTGTATGAGAAAAATAGGCATAATTATGAGAAGTAAAATTGAAAGACCTCGTAATACACAATTTAACTATTTTAAAGAAATAGTCAGGTTAGTCATCTACGTCAGGGGTTCTTAAAGTGAGGGGCGCAATTATTCGAAAATAATATTATCCCAAGACACAATGGTCACTTTCATCTATATCTATATATAGCATTCACTAAGAAATTATCGCTATTGAAAACCAAAATGGCATGTGCATGTGATTTTATTGAAAAATATAATTTGGAGCAAAAAATAATAAGAAAAAAATTGATAGGCGCTCGGGGAAATATTGAAAAATACTTTTTTGCTAATTTTGGCGACTGGATTAGACCACCTTTTATTATTCATTCTGCTCCAGATTATTTTTCATTGTCCGCTGTGGAAAAATATCTTTTAATATCTAGTGACAGACATTATTGTTTTATTTTGTAAATCAAATTTTAAATAAATAAAACATTAAATGAATGTATAGGTAAATTCAAGTGCCTTAATTTCCATCCATGAACACAATTTTTTAGGAGGCGCTAGATTAAAATTATTTTTTTAGAGGGGCGCTTATAAAAAAGTTTAAGAACCCCTGATTTACATACATATATGTACTTCTACTATATTATTATTACTATAACATCCAATGTGCAGTATAACATTTGCAGGTAAACACTTCTGATATAAAAATAACTAAGGTAAGACCAGTAGCTAAACTCGATCTACATAATAATTACTATTATACTCGTAGTATTACAACTATGATAATTTTTGACATTTTTTGTAAAAAAAAAATCATTTCACAATTCATCGAAATTGAAATAGATAACCGAGTCACTATGATTAGAACTCAATCCTTTAATAAATTAATCAATGACAAAATACGCAGTAAAGAAATCCTTAGTCAAATGAATATCTTCTAAGTTCAAATATATTCCGAATATGTTAAGTAAGAGATCATCATTTATTGTTTAAAAATATTTATTTAGTATAAAAAAAAAAAAACTCACGGTTCAAGAGAATATTTTTTCCATTTATCACTATCATGAACAACATTTCCATTGCTATATGATCGATTTTCTTTCATTTTAGGCAATGGACCGAGATCCTAATATCCAGTTCCTTAAGCAATTTTTTTTTACTTTCTTTTTCAATTTCACAAAATTCGCACAAAAAACTAATCCAGTTCGAACAGAGTTTTCACTATAAATGAGTGTACAACAATTACAGTTACCACCTTAAATGCCCGATTACATTTTTAAAATCTTTAGAAAAGATAACTAGAGTCTTTAGCTATTTGGTCGTTAACGATAAAAAATTGTTTTGATAACGTTACAATTGTGCAATACACACAAGCATTTTATGTCTGGACTGGATGGCTTCGGTTCGAGAATCAATTTATAATTTCCATTCCTTATCGACGAATTTTCAAATAATTTATCATCGAAGATTATTTTAGCATATGCCATTTTTGTTTTGTTCTTATCTATCTAATATTGTTATCGATTTGATATCTACTTTTATTTAACTGATAAATTACGCATATGTATGTATTGACCACGACTACATTTTGTCACACATACATAGGAAGACTTGATTGATCACGGAATTTTTTTTCAAAAATAATGAAATTTTTTACCAACCGAACAATGACGTTTGGTGTAGTTACAGTGAGTTTTTGGAGTGTGCACACATACAGATAAAATATTTTTCGATCAACGATCAGAGTCTAAATTTATCTTCGGACTATTTTTTGTTTTTATATTTTTAGAATCTTAGCAGTACGGTATTAATTTGTGATTGTTGAAATTGATTATTTTATCTCTTATGTACCTACCTAATAAATCAATCGAAATGTTTGTTTAACATAATTTGAGGCTAATTAATTTTTGTCTGATAAAATCTACTTGCAACTGAAAAATTTGTCTCTGATTTTCTATTACTGCTCAAAAAGTGCATATAATTAAATTTTCCTCTGAATCCTGCCAGATTGCACGGTATTAGTAAATTGTTGTTATATATTTTAATAAATTTCTAATAAATAATCATTGCAGTAACTCTTGAGACATGCGGTCATGTATTTCTAATGTAATTTCGAAAGTAATTCCTTGGGACAACTTTTTAACATAATTTCAATAATAAGCGCTTCGCATGCAACATCATCCCTAAGTTTTCGAAGTGTGTGTCCGATCCATTTCCATTTTTTTTTCTTTGGATCTGGGTATATTCTCCATATAGCTCTTCAGTTCTAACACTCTAACTGACCAACTCATACCTACTAGTGCGTTATATGCACTTGTTTACAAAGACCAGGGATGGATTCACGTGCTTTGTTTTTTTTTATATATGATTAAGTAATTAAAAGTGTTGTTGTTGGGTTGGGCCTTACATTAAAATTACATTTTTATAACCAAACTTCGCAATATTTAATAAAATTTTATTTATCTCCATATAGGTATAATAACATTATTAATTAATAAATTTATTAGATAATCAAAATTTACTATTTTATTTATCTGGTCTTTATTAGACACGAGAACTTTATCTATTTAACATGTGACAATTTTATAACTCTGATGTGGCTCTAATTAGTTGTACAAATATATTGAATTACTCATGTCATATCTACTAAAAAAACAATCATTTTACTACGGTATTTGTTGAATTGAAATTGAAGCAACTATATTCAATATGCTTACATACATAGATACATACACCGACATATGCACAAATATTGAATATTAAATATTGAATACCTACCTGTTTCGATACTTGTCAACTTGATATCGCACTATCTTCTGAAGTAAATTAAAAAAAAAAAGAATTTGAGATTAAATATTTTATTGATTAAAATCAGTAATGTAGAAGAGACGCTACCATTAATTCAAATTATCAATACATTAACAGCGTGACATCGCATATCAGTGGCGCACAAATAGCCACAGATTTTTGGCCTAGAATAAAATTCTCCATCAAAGATGAATATTTACAATTCAAATTCAGATGTTCTACTTGGTATACAAATGATCAAAAAGGCTACTTACGGAAGACACAGATTGGATTGATGTTAATTAAGTTATTTGATTTTTACTGAACCATGACATCATTTCAATGTGACTGGCTAATTTGTTAATACACAAGGATTTCCTATATCTGTTGGAACAGAACCTATGCCCAAATTAACCGTCCGAAGATATTTAACTAAGAATTGTTGGAGAAATTTAATTATTATGTACCTATAATGCAATATTCTCTATTTGTTTGCTATGGACAGTACATATTTCGATAGTTTTAATCTGGAATTTCTTTGTGTAAGTATAACATCTACAAAATTCTTACTTCTCTGTTTCAAGTTTTGCTTCCAACAATCGATTAATATGCTTTATTCGTGTCAATGCAATATCACGTAAATGCTTCATACCAGCATCTAGGGCTGCTTCTTGTGGATTATTTATGGAATGAACAGCAAACATGTTTGCTGTATTTTCTCTCCTTAGACGACAGTACAAAAACAAAAACAAAACAAAAAAAATACTAAATTTCAGTTCACTTTTCACAGAATTTGACCTCACACTATGAACAATTGATACTAAGAGATACTAAGATACTAAGAGATGAACAATTGATACAAAAGACGTTCATATGGGATATTGGTCCGATTTCAGTTAAATAAATGTAGGCGTTCCCAAAGAAATTGAATTTAATTTCGTTTACTTATAATTGTGTCATATTTAATACATAGTAGGTGATTCAAGTGGCAAATATTGACCGCTGTATGCTCGCTCGCTATTATAACTAATTAATAGTCTTTTGACATAATTGGTTCCTTTACTATCCATTCAAAATACCAAATAATTGCTTTTTTGGAATATGGAATAATTAGTATCGTATAATTAGTCCTTAACACTAGCAAGGTGGAAGGTGTGTGTTTTGACAATAAAAAAAATATTTTTCATATTTTTGTGAATGAAATTCTGTGTCGCAAATCACGGAATCAGATATTTACGAACCGCAACAAAATAACGCTCAATGCGTAATATTATTAATATTAGTTGAAACTGTTTCGTTTTAATAGTATTGTACAATTGTTGATACTAGAAAATTAAACATTTTATTGTGACAGATGTAAAAAATGTTTTTTTATATTGTTTTCTTCTGAACAGAAAGTGCGAATCAGTCGTTGTTGTTGTGGCAAGAATTCTAATTAAAGTGAGTATTCTGTTTTTCTTCAGTGAATTTACAGATAAAGAAACAAGTTTTACAATAGTGCTCCACAATATTATGATTAAAAGTTCAAGGTTGGCTTAAATTTTATCTCTATCTCGAGAGCCAGTGAATTTTTTTTTGACCGGCGTGAAAAAATGAAGAACCGATAACATTTTTAAGGCAGTGTAATATAAGTAATAACGAACCGTAACTGTCTTTTGCCACTTCATCAAAGAAAATCATTGAAACAAATTGCTCAACACCATGTGCAAATACGCAGCGTAAATTTCACATTCCGTGATTTGCGACATGAATTTGGCTGCCATTTGTGAATAAAAATCTAAAAAAATCTCATTCGATTTAACATAAAAATATCGAAAAATTATGATATCACCGTCAAAAATATTGTAAATACTACGAAATATTCTCTCCACCGTGGATATGAGAGAGATGGAGAGCTGTTTTTATTATCTGGTGGTGTGTACTACTATAAATGTAATTTACACGCAATCCAGCCGTTTTAAATTGATTTATTTAGTGAAATAAGTGTCGAAACATTTGTTTGCTTGACATATGTAAATATGTACACCTACACCTCTTTCTAATCTATAGAGACAATAACAAAACTAAACATTTTTTTATTAGTCCTATAAGTCTTACTGTAATACAATCGATCTTATCTTTAATCTTCGCGAAAATTATTTGATTTTCTAACATGAAAAAATTATTACATCGATGTAGTCAATATAAATTTTAGTTTTATACTACATAAGAGCTCTTACTAATCTAACAAATTTTTTAATTAATAAATATTATGGAGTATATTACATATTAGTATAGGTATGACGTATGCGTTATCTCTATAAATTTGATTGTGTGTCATTTAAGTTCTAAATATATTTGCATACATTTGCAATGCAAGATTTTTTTTTTTTATATATTTTGAATAATCAGATGGTTCGGGTTCACATGATCACTTAAGTGTAGTCAGTGATTCAGATTGTGACATAAAATACTTTCGTTTTCATTTTGTTTATTGTTCGAAGCGGCGGGTTTCACACAAATATTTATCTTTGGAATATTTATCAAATATTTGTTTGTTTGTTTGTACTATAATTAATAGGATTATCTTTGCAAAAATATAAGAGTAAGACGTAAGAGGTCAGTGTCAAGTAAATTTTATTATAATTGTATATAGTGTATTTCATTTGGTTTTTATGTTTAAGATGACGGTTCAATGAAGATTATATGGGCTTGCATCTATTACCTTTCGTTTGAATTCCAATCAATATTTTAAACAATAGATACATACCTCTATATACATATATGTATGTATGCAATAGATAGAAGGTGTTCTTGGTGGTGTACCTAATATTGAGTTTAAGCAGCCGTATTAGTGCACAATTTTATTCTCGTATTCTGTATATGGGCAAAATCTCCCATTCCCTATTTATACATTCACTAAAACTTATCGTTGTGGAAGGTTCGAAGTTAAAATCATTTTTTTTATACAGGGTGTTATGTAATATACAAACTCATTCCGACATGGGGCATGTAGATTGTAGAGTATGTAAGATAAAAAAATCCATATATGAAAATTTGCTCGTAACGGCTTCCTTTTTGAGTTATGCGTCCAGTATTCAGAATACTATTATTCAAATCAAATTCAAATAATTTACAGTCATTCAAAATATATTTGAAATATCAGGTTCCCTTATTGAAGAATAGAAAAGTAGTGTCAGTCTCCAATTACGAGACCATATAGCATCACACCCATTCCCATATACCTACTTATTTGGATATTGTTTCGACACTTGGGTTTCTGCTACATAGTACTACATAGTACTATAGATGGGGGCATCTTTTAACACCTTGAAATATGCCTCATTTCATCAATGTCAATTAATATATTCCGTTTTTGGTTTATATTACATAATAATTAGATCATTTTGCAATAAAACTAGAAAAATCTACATTAAAATGGTAAATTGTAGCCCAGACCGAGATGTTCCAGGTGGATTTGTTGATGAGTGGCAGCACACAATAAGATCTATTTCCAACAAAAATTAACTTCCATTGGAGCAAAATTTTCATTCAACACATTAAAGGATACGAACAATGTTAAATAATGGCGTTGAATATGTACACTTTTACACAAAATATTAATTTTTAAAAATCAAGGCTATACACAATTTTTCCAGATTTTTATGGTCGTCAGTTTGGTCAAAATATACAAATACGACTGTTGTGCCATCTTCTACTTAATACATTTGATAAGGTTTTTATAATTATATTGCACAGACATTTTTATCCACAATTACATTCAGGCATGTTATGAATATTCAATAAAATTTAGGATTTTCAAACTTACTTATTACAAATCCCTTTAAAACTAAATTTTCCCATTTGATTCTAACTTCTAATGTAATTTAATTATTTTCGTGTAAGGTTACGCACCTAGTTCTTTATACTTCACACAACCAACTGACAAATAATATCGACAAAACATAGCAAGTTGTGCGTAGCATAAACAATCCTCTTAAATAAATAAATATTTTCAGAAAAAAAAAAATTAAATTAAAACGGGAAAATCAATAAAATGCGTTAGAAAATTAATAATAAAGGAAATGTTTGTATTGTAATATCTGGAAAGTCGTTGGTGATATGAACATTTTTAGAAAAATGTGTTTAAAATCGATTTTTAGTAAAGATATCTGGCGCCAAACTCATCGTTGGAAGGGTGGTAATTTGTCCGGTTTTTGCTATCAAAAAATTAATGTGCAAATTTTGTTTTCGATTTTCTCAAAATAATATAGCGAGTCAACTAAAAAGGAGAAATTGTCCAGTAACAAAACTACATTCCATTACAAATTTGGTATTATTTTTTCATGCGTAGTTTAGGTGCGTAGATAATTTCCTAATTCCATAATATTCCTATTGATTATCTAGACAAGAAATATTTTTTCGAAAGGGCTTTCTGCTATATGAAACTCACATTTGGTGTATGTAAATTCTTATTGTTGATTTTTATAGCTTACATGGGCACAATTGTACATGTCTACAGAATTTCATTATAATTAATGTTCTAATACAATTATAGCACCGTACCTGGTGCTGTCAATAAAAAAACAACATAATTAATACATCATTTAATCTAATTTAGTGGAACCGCTATGTTTTGATAGCATTAATTTGATTGGGCAGTACAAAAATAATACCTACTATGCGGATATGAGTATGAGAACTTATTGATTGGGTGGGTTTTATACATCTTGGATCCCATATTAATTCCTCACAGATTCTACTTTATAGGTGAGCATTCAAAATTGTATGGAATATTTTTATTTCATAGAGGACAACTAAGTTTTTTCATCGGAGCCACCAACAAATAACTATTTAATTGTATTTTTGATTCGTTAATATTATTCGATAAGATGACCATCTTTTATTTGTTATAATGGGAACTATTCTATATTTGTTGCTCAAAATAGTAACACCCTGTATATTTGTTTAACACTAGAACTACTAGACACGTCATTTTGACGGAATTTGAAATTTTGATTCAAAATTATTATAGGCTTTTATGTTGACTTTTATTTATATAAAAATACGATTATTTATATACATTCACTTTCAACCCTCCACTCCTAAATCTAGTGTTAAATTTCATTAATTCACACTACCAATAATGTATTGTTTACATTTATATTTGCAGATGATTTCAAATCCAGCACAAATGGTTCGACATTCTAATAGACATGGCAGCAATGTGCTGATAACATTATTGTTTGTTATTTGTCAGTAAGTATCTATAGATCTTATGCACTGTCCACCCACATGTCTTATTTTTAAGTGAATTTATTTCTTATTTGTAAGTTAATTTTATAAAATAAGTTAGTTTCATGTATATGATCAACAGGATGAACCAGCTATTAAAAAAAAAAGATTGAAAACTCATATATGAGTTGTTCTATTGTATTACCGAGATTCTTTACCTACTGTCATTAACACTCTATAATAATAATGATCTCTAGTTAATAATAATGATCTTTAACGAACATTTAACCTTTTACTCTAATGTCCATAAATTTATGTATGTGAGTAACCCCCGATTATTTCTTTTTATTAATGATCGAGCCCCCTGAATATAATAAAATACTTGACGATTTATAATCGCAAGTTTTATGTTAAGTTAAAAAACGTATATAAATTCATTTTGTTGAAAACAAGACAATCAGAAAACGAGCAAATGTGCGATAACACGTTACTAATGTTTTGAAGAAAAACAGGTTTTTTTTTTTAGGTGCGAGATAAGTAATCAGTTGATCTTGAGTATGATATGCATGCATACATGTGTTAACAATACATAATTCTTAATATAAAAACATAGATAGATTGAGAAACTTAGCCATATTTATCTGAGATATTATTTTTATACCTCCATCAATAGATCAATTATGTGCACGCGTCCTCCCACAGTCGATTTGTCTGCTAATTATGTTTTTTTTTTTTTTTAATGTGATATCAGAAATATTTTTGCTATCAACAGCAAAAATATATTTGTACGGCCCATAAACATTTAAATTACACAATTCATTTAATTAGATAAGTACATCTGTACAATTTAGTATCAGACATAATGCGATCAATGCATATGTAATTGTAATGGACGCTTAATAGTATGAAATAGGAGTTAATTAATTATATGTAATATAAGCTATTTGTACACCTAAGGAAGCTAGGTTAGGAAGAAAGCGACACGTGCAGGTTCTTTGAAAAAGTAGAAGAAACATCTCCAAACCCACTTAAGATCCTAAAATTCCTAGAGGAAATTGGACTTGAGAAGGTAGGTAATGGAGTGGCTCCACGAAAATAAATGTAGTAAGGGGATAGATCTAAATACTTAATTAAAACAAAAAGGTTAAAAGTTAAAATTTAAAAAAAGCCATTCACGTTAACCTTAACTCTCGAAAATTTTCAAAATTATCAATAATATAAACCTGGATTATTGATAAACTGATGAATGATGATAAGTGGCCTAATTAAAATATGCAAAATATTGAATTTTGTTGTTAGATCATTTTGAAATATTAAATATTATTTCATAAGAATTTATTTCGAAATGATTATTTGTTTAGTCATCAATTCAGTTCAATCACATAGTTCAAGAAAAGCACTTCTACAGTAATCCCCCTTTTGCTAACCGTGGTTTTCGGTCTGGAAATGAATCAAGAAATTGTTTTTGGATAATGCATGCCTATGAAGTAGTCAATAAAAATAACGTCAAAATAGGATAGTTCGTAATTGTGATAAAAATACACAAATTGTATCGCATACAGTAAACGATGTTTTATGGATTTCAGTGTATCCGAATCGTTCGCATGTCAACGTTACAATTCTGACGAACGCAATTCGGATGAAAATGCGTACAGTAGACAATCGGCCTTAATTTGCACATTGCGCAACTACAAAAAATTTGTTACATAGTGATCGATCCTTATGTAAATAAAACTGAAATCCTGTTGCAAAATTATATCAAAACGGTTTGACACAATTTTCATACATGTAATCATTTTCCGCAAAAAAAGGGTAATTAAGATTTTTATACACATAGAAACAAGGTCTCGTCATAAGTTGGAACCTTCAAAGATTATGTATGTACAAACAAGAAGAATACGTCTTTTTGGAAGACATTTTTATCTCTAAAATTGATAATTATAATATATAATGATACTGAAGTGCCTGAATGTGTCATATTTGACTATCATTCGCATAATATATCCACTTAAAGCTTTAAAAAAAGAGAAGATACTAGAGAATATATAACATTTTTATCTATAATTTAATGAGATAGTTACTTTAGTCTAACATAAAGGTATATAAGATCTACGAACTGATCTTTAAAAATTTACTTTTATTTTGGCACAGACTTAAGTAAGCGCGTAAACAGTGAAGTAGTAGCGTCTAATTTATTATATAACAGTTTACTAAGGTTGGTACACGCAATTTTAAGGAAAATACTATTTTTTGGTGATATTTGTTAAAAATGTTGTGTTCATTTTGTTCTGGTATGGAATTAATAAATAACAGTAATCTTTTAACTCTAATGGTAAAATTGTATATTAGGAAATTTTTCAAATCAAAAAGCATCTTAAGATTTAATTTTCTGAAACATAAGAATTGAAATTCGATTTCATTTTTTGATATTAAGTGAGTGAGTTTTCTCAACTACATATTTTAATATTCGTACTTTTTTCGTGATATTTTCCAGCACTGAATCGATTACATAGATCTTTGTTCTTTGTGATTATGAGTTGATTAAATTTGTACTTTTCAGTGGTTCCCAATATGTGTATATAACTATTTAAATCTAGTTACACTGTAGTAACCCTTAGTTACTATACATTCACGTACAACAAAGAAGTTATTGGAATAATTTCGTCGACATTATCCTGTTGTCAATGTAAATAGGCACCGATGCGAATGTCAATGCAGTTCTGTCAAAAGCCTAATTGTTTTTCATCGGATATAAAGTGTAATTATGTAGTATAAACTAATAACATTGGTTTTAAAAAAAAATCAGAAACATTACGTCAATGAATTGTACCTAAAAACACTTCTATTTCTTAATGAATTTCAAAAACTTGTTTCTGTTTGACTATCAAATCCAACAACAATAACAAAACTCGGCCGTTTCCTATAGGACTTAATGTTTTCTTTTTCCATGTGTACATAATATCGATCTAGCGAACCTGTTATAAAATGCAAATATCTTAAGAGGGCCTACTTTTATGTATATATACCTTGGCCGGAAATGTCACACAAACGGAAGGATTTCGACTTCTCACGCGAGTAGTTATATGAACAAAAGCGCGAAAATGACTTAATCACATAACAAAAAATATTCAGATTTAATGGAATTTATTATTATTTGCTGTTTCTATTTAACTATTTTACCAAATTAATTTTTATTTACTTTAATTAAGCGTGATGTCAACAAAAAACGAAATAAATCTATAATGTTTTTACGATTCTTGTATTCCAGTGTTCCATTATTTTCTATTCCTAAACACCAATAGAAAGCATAAATGTAGAATCTGTTTCTATTTCTGCTTAGAAAATAGATAAAATAGAAAGATATATTATAATTATGTCCATCTTATTATGAGTCCATTACCTCTTGTTCATTTTAATAGAGATCACTCGAAGGAAGAATTAATTCTCTTGTAACAAACAAATTGTCAATAATTGTAGCAATACTTGCAGCCAGGAGACCAAAGATAATAAACAATTAGCACATAATAACATTTTTAATAAATATTATTTTAAATATAAAACATTACATAATAAATAATAAAGTTCCTCTAATTATATATTTTTCAAAAGCTCCTACAATAAGTCCCACAACCGCCTCAGTGTACGTCAGCCTCTATTTCGACTATCAATTGTCTAAGAAGCACCTTTACTAGTGACCCGTAAAAAAGAAATTTGAAAATATTTAATTTTTGTTCGTAAACAATTTTTTGATTAGTCCTCTCGTATCTACAATTTCTTTAACTGTATCGTTTTGAATGTAAGTGAAGGTTTCGTCATATTTTATAATAATAAATAAACAACACCGATCCTATTATATTATTTTATTTACCATATTTTCAAGAGTGGAGTAGCAGATATACATATATACATATGTATATATAATGTACGTACCTATATCGTACATTTATGAATTGACGTATTTAATCGTTATTATTGATATAAGTAAAATGTCTTAAATTAAAAGACCGAGCAGTCTTATCGCATAAAGACTCTTGTTTTCTTGTTTTGTACCGACTAAATAATAACTGTTGCTATACAAACGCACTCTATCGCGTGTCTCGTATTATTTGACGCTGGCTGTTCGTATTTAAATCAACTGATTCCTTCAATAGAACATTCAGTGTATCAGAACCATTTGTGAAATAAACAACTTGTAAAGTGATCGAATTTGCAAAATAAATTTTTTTTTTTTTTTTCATATTAAAAAGTAGTAAATCAGCAATAAATAAAATTACAATGAATAGGTAAGTCGTTTTAGACTTAGTTTCTTGTGTTATTAATTAATCGTGATAATAAGACGGTGGAATTAGTGTTTTTTTTTTTTTAATAATGTAGGCTCCGATTTGTTTTGTGTGATTCCATGGTAATTTTTATTACGTATGGAGCTTCTTGCATCTTACAATACCAAATTTAAAGTTGTTCTGTTCTTGTCATTTACAAAAACAAGTTTAATGGACCCAAATTCAATATAATTGATTTTACCTGCATTACATTAAAAATCGAAAGTTTGAGATATTTTTGATGATCATAATTTTGTATTTTTAAATTTACAAAAAACATTTTAAAAAACCACTCGGTACACTCAATAGGTTTTTTTCTCAACCAGTTTTACACCAACACATACATACCTACTTTTTTTAAATTTAAATTACAAAAGGTAGAATGATTGTAGAGACAAAAATGACCAAAGATCAAAGATGTCAAAAAAATTATTGTTGGCATCCGAACCACTCCAATCATTTTTAGGAAAAGTGTGTATGCTTAAATTGGAAAAATGTTAAAAGATCGCTCTATATTGGTTCTATATAAGCATATTGTTAATTGGTGTTCAGAGGTTACCAGCTATTTCAGTAAAAATTCTTATTTTTTCTGGTTTTGTTGCAAATCTCAGTTGTGACGAAAGTTTAACAAAACGATCGCACACCTAACACAAAAATCGGTCTTAGCACATAATAATTCGGTAAGCACATTCGTCAATTTCGGCGAATTCAGTTTTTTAACTTAATTCACATTATACAGATCTTTAGCAGAAATTATTATTAGAAATAGGGTAAACGTTGCATTGTTTGTATTAAAAATGTCCAGGGGAAGAAGGAATGTGGAAAAATTCCATAGCTTTTGGACGGAGATGTACAATTATTATTCAGCTGACGTTTAAATATAACAAATTAAAATTAAACTAGAACACCTACTTATTCTGCCTTGTTATTAAGTATACATATGTATAGACTAATTATGTTCATTAACAATTTCCATCAATTACATACTGTAAACAAAAATAAAAAGAGAATGTGGTCAGGTGTATAAAGTGCAATTACTACAATTACAGGAGAAAACAAATTAAGAAAATTCATAATTCATTTGTCATTGTTTATAGACCGTTGATATATAAATTTGTTAAGTATAGGGAGTATGATAAAATTGAGAAAGGGAGAAAAATTATTTATTTTTTATTTAAATTGACATGTAAACTAATATTTTTTATGACCACAA
Source organism: Platyura marginata (assembly GCA_026745375.1). Lineage (NCBI taxonomy): Eukaryota > Metazoa > Arthropoda > Insecta > Diptera > Keroplatidae > Platyura > Platyura marginata. The sequence goes on from JANSTT010017517.1 coordinate 46,218, forward strand.
CGTCAAAAAAAAAACTCCAAAAATTCTTTTTCGCTCAGGTTAACAATTTGGTGCTTCTAAAATTCGTAAGAATAAAAGTGCACACCAAACTTATGAAGATGTCTATAGTAAAAATATATTTGCGTAAATTTTTTTTCTAAAACTGATTATTTTGTAAGGCCATGCTGTGGAATCGTGTAGGTACTGATGTAAGACGTCCAAAAATCAAAGTTCCAACTTTTTCAATAATTTATTTGTATGTATTTGTACCTACCAACGTATTACGATTATCTTACGAAACTTTATATATTTGGTAAATAATGGACATTTCCGGAAAAAAGACAAAATTGTTTAAAAGACCTTAAGAGGTCACATTTTCTCCAAATTAGAAACTCAAACTTTTTTTTAAAAAAAAAAAAAAAAACGGTTTCCCGTTGAACTTTGAATATTTTGATTTTTTTTTGTTTTTTTTATGCTTTAGACTTTGCATTTTGAACTATGAAATGTAATTGACAAAATCGTGACCTGACCTATAATTTAAGATCAACTACTACTGACACAGTATATGTCTGCAATAGATAACAAAAGTGCACGTTTCATATTGATAAATAAAGCTTAACTATTACTAAGCGGGCGCATACATTGTACAATTTGTCTGTACCAAAAATTGCTATCATATACGAGTGTCAAGTTAAAATTCGGGTTTTTTTTCTTCAATTTCACAAACTAATTGATGGTTTTTTCCATATCTTATTCAATAGGTACATTGTATAGGTACTTTCCATTGATTTACATAATAACAGCCAAGAAATAAAAAAAAAAAAATTAAAAACAAAAAACAATAAAAACAAAAAGCCGAATAATGTAAATAACAAATTAATCAAAAATACAAGCAAAATTTCCAGTTTCATCTGCTTCAACACACTAACCTTTTATCAATCTGACTAAATAACCTAAGTCAATTGCGATAAACCGACATGTCTAGTTGAAACCGGTTTTAAAGAATTCAACCGAAAAACAAATTATAAAATTGTCTTCTATCAGTTAATTAAAAAGTAAAATCAACAATAAATTTCAGATAAAAATTGAAAATGGCATGTGTTTGGCTTTAATATGTTGTTATATTGGTAGGTGCCTACGTAATATAAAATGAAGATAGGCTAAAAATGAAGATATATATGTGAAAAATGTGTTTCCCGAACTTTTAATCAACTGTGGATGACGGTTGTTTATCGGTACTATAAATTTAATTCAATGAAAATTCGTTCGGGTTACTAACTGTAACTGACATTAGTCTAGGAACGTAATAAATCCTATTGTCTCTTTATATAGAGTCTAACCACCTTTTTATTCCCTATATACAAAATTAAAGTCGATCTATCCAAGGTGCTTAAAAAAGGATTAAACTGCGCACAAACATTTAATTTATAGAAAAATACTTAAATTATCAGCAGTTACTTGTTATTACAATAAATCAATTAAAAATAAATAAACAATTGGAATGGCATCAGGTCAATAGACTTCGCCGATTATAGTCAAAGTTCATAATGACAAACATTCATAAAAAAAACATACAAAAAAAAATATCCGAAAATGTATTGACTCTTGGTCTAGAGTGTAGACCCTGACCCCCGCCTGTTCGTTTTTTGCAAAAATTCAGACCAAGGTTATGCTCTGGATTATGCACGTGATTTAAATTATTTTTCTGCATGATTTTCATTTCGCATTTTTATTATTTTTATTAACCACAAAAATTAAAATGTTGCCCAAAGAGTGATAATTTTGTTGATCCGTATTGGCGTACCCAGATAAGTGAGAAAAAAAACCGGATTTTTGGTAAACAGACATTTGCGTCAGTATTTAGATTTAGAATATAGAAGTGATACCGACGGAGGCTTGTGTATATGTAGATTATTGTAATCTTTTTTTTTTATTGTTAATTAACATAGTTTTTTTTATAATATAGCACCAAAGATCACTTAAATTTATTGAGTTTTAACTAGATCTTTAGACCTTTTGATTTATTGAAGTTATTTGGGGATCATTGATAATTATTAATTAATTTGTTTATGTTCCGCTGAAATACATCTCTTGAATACTTTGGATGCCTAGTTTATTAGCATTCACATTCTTTAATCTATTTTCTCGACCATCATAATATACAAATCTCAGTTTATGTTTGAGTTTCTCTATTGTTTGGCGTTCGTCAGGGTAGTCGCCCGGGACCACTTTTATTCATACTGTGTAATTTAACGACATTCCCATTTTAACAGACATTAGTGAATCTCAATGTCTGCCCGATGATTCAAATTTCGAAAATTGTTCGTCAAATTCGAAACTATACTATTTTCTATGATTCTATTGAATATGCTGCGTGAACTGAACTTGAATTTCACAAAGAGGTGAGGCGGCTGCGTCTCGTGCAGTAAACATTATACGACAAGTTGTTTTTGTTTGTACATATAGCCATAAATAACATTCGATATATTCGCCACTGTTTGGGGAGAGGGGAACTCCAGTACAGTACAAGTACCAAACAGTACCAAGCAGACAATGTATATATGTATATAAAAAAAAAATTATAAATTATTTATGCAAATCTAAAATGTTAACGGAAGTAAATACATACTCAAACACCTAGCCTGCCTAGCATCTGTGCTATCATGTTTCATATACATAGCTGAATATTTATACAAACTATGTAGTTACATATATATCTACGTCATTTAGTTTTAAGATGTTTACAGAATATAAACAAATTAATATTGTGAGTAGGTATGTAGTTCTAAGCAAGCCTCCTAACGTTACGTAAATTTATAGTAGGTAAATGTAAACAATAATTTTGCAAATAATTCTCTTTAAACATTGTGAATAATGAATTCAACTTTTAAATGAAGGACAAACTTGTTTATTTGACATAATGTTTTTTTGTTATTATTGTTATGGTTGCTACACACACAGCCTATTGTACTTAGATCAATTAAAGTGTTTTATAGACGGAATATTGATAAGTTTTTTTTTTATTACTTTCAGATTCAATACTTCTCTGCTCAGCTTTGTGGCTATTTCTGCCACTGAGAGCACATCAACGTTAAATCGAAGAAATTCTTTTATCACATCAGCTGCAATAACAAATATGACAAATTCCGATCAGGGTAAGTACAAAATAAAATCTCTATTCAAGCATAAGTATTTGTTTTCACTTTTTTTTGTCTCTAACTCTATTGACTAGACACTAGTTTTCCGTTCAAGCACTTACAGGTGGCTGGCTTTTTGAATTAATTGACTTTTGCTTTCTACACCAAACCATTTTTAACTTTCTGCTTTTGTTTCGGTCCAGGCACATTTTTTCCGTTCAACTCATGAAGGAACGTATCTTCCATATAAATAGTGTTGAAACATTACGACAAGAGTGTCATAAATAGAGAAAATTCAACATTTTTGCTTTTCAAAAAAAAAATTCCTACAATTGCCAACAAGAAGATGATTCACATCTAAATTATCAGCAAATAATACTTTCCTTTGGGCAAAGCGCTAACATAACATAACAATTACCACGATTCGAGGGCGGTGTGGACGGAAAAGCATTTTTCTTTTGTGTCGACAATAAAAAACACATTTTTGAAAAAAAACTGCCTCGCTATTATTTTCATTGTGTTAATTTCCACAATTTTGATCGATTCAAATGGTTGCGCCTCGGTCAATGTACGTCATTTGTGCCATTCTATAACCACAACCTTTTAAATTAATTTCGTCCATCAATCAAACCAAATCAAAAATACAAAAATTTAACAAAATCTTTTTTTCAAAATTCAGATAAATCGAAACGACCACACGAAGCTGCTCAAATAATTAAAAATGCGCAAGTCGTTTGTTTCGATGTTGACTCAACAGTTATCACAGAGGAAGGTATCGATGAATTGGCCAAATTCTGTGGAAAAGGTCAAGAAGTGGCACGACTAACCAAAGAAGCTATGAAAGGATCAATGACATTCCAGGAAGCGCTACGTTTACGTCTAAACATTATCAAACCATCGCAAAAACAAATTAGAGATTTTAATAAAGCACATCCAAGTACATTGTCAAAAGGATTAAAGTAAGTTTTTAATTCTTTTTGTTTTATTTTAGCGGAAATATTAATTTTTTTTTTATTTTTTTTTTAGAGAACTAATTACCACATTACATCAGAAAAACATTAAAGTCTATCTAGTAACCGGAGGTTTTGATTGTCTCATTGAACCGATTGCCACAGAACTTGAAATTCCATTGGAAAATATGTACGCCAATAAACTTCACTTTAATTTCCATGGTGACTATGTTGGCTTTGATACAACTCAGCCGACATCACGTTCGGGCGGCAAAGCCGAAGCAATAACATTAATTCGTAAAAATCTAGCCGATGATGCAAATATAATAATGATTGGTGATGGAGCAACAGATTTGGAAGCATCACCACCTGCCAATAATTTCATTGGTTATGGTGGGAATATTATTCGTGATGAAGTTAGAAATCGTGCAAAATATTTCGTTACTGATTTTGAACAAATAACAAGTGTTCTTTAATAATAACTACAACAACAACAACAACAACAACAAAATCAATAATATTTGGACTACATAGAAATACTGATAATTCCCTTTGTGCCTTATATTATTGCATACAGTATGTTCAGATGAAAGTATTTAAAAGAAAAAATGTTTTTTTTTTGTATTATACATATAAACACTGTATGTAAATAATTTATCAGTAGAATTAGTAGTTAGTAGTAGTAATGTAAATGCTGTGCTTTATTATATAGATAGGTAGTTATTTAAGAACAATCCATTTAATGTTTATTTCTAACCATGAGTTAGAACATGTAATGCTCCCAGGGAAAATAATTGTTTTCCATTTACATAAATTGGGTCTACCCTATTTTATTAGAACAAAGAGTGGTGCTAGTCTTACAAAAGTAAATTTTTCTATTTGTTTTAATCAATCATTTTCTAAATTCTCATTTTTTTACACTCAGACTCAGATTATTCGAAGTGCATACATAAGTAAGAAATAATTTCCGAATAAATTCTGAGCAACAATTATTCTAATTTTGTGATAATACATTTAAAAAAAAAAAAAATTTATAATTGAATCATGGTCTTAAACCAAAATGTGTTCGCCACCCTGTGTGATTGTTTTGTATTGGAGAAAGTTTCTGTAATTTGTTTTGATCAACATTTGCCACACATTTCTAACAACACCAAAAACTGCCTTACGGTTTCATTGAACTACATCCTAAAACAATAACAAATGTAAAAAATGTAGTAACTAGTTGTAAATACTTAATGATAATACAGTATTTTCAAGTCTTTTTTTAAAAAATTTGTTGGTGCATATGAAGCTCGAAGATTATGAACTTAATAGAATGTAAATTTTAAGTAATTGTACGTTTTTTACGTACCTTTAAATTGTTAATGGATTTTGATAATTTTAAGTAATTTAAGATATTTGAATTGTTTGTATATATCATAATTTAGATAAAAATTTAAAATGTTTTTATTGAAAATACATAAAATCTTATATATTAGTCAGAATGTTTCTTTTTTTCTATTATTGTTTTACATGTTTTGTTTTTCAAGAATCTTGTAGTGCCATTGTTTACAATGAATCATTTTTTTTAAACTATAAATTTTCTTCCTTAAATTACTTTTTTTAGTGGAAATAACATATATTTGTAGTAAATGGGGACTTTTTCTAACGATAAAATGTTGCAAAATTACCAATATTTTACAGATCGATTCAAGAAAATTCGCTAAAGATTTTCCGGATTTTTCGACAGCAAAAGTCTTCTAATTAGACCCTTAATTGAGTACAAAAAACTGCATCTCGACATTTCCATTAAAAAATGAAAAATTTCAGTAGAGGTAACTTTACCGCCATACTGTGGCCAAACTATTAAGCGTAGATCCAAAAGCTTGTTATCAAAATAAAGGGAAAGGATCCAGCTGTTACCAAAAAATTATAGAATTTTCCGATAGAGGAAATTTTCCGTGAAAACATCTGTTATATTTGACAATTTTTTTAGATTACAGTCGGAAAAATCACCAGTTTTTCCAAATATTTATTAATGGGTTTTTTTATTTTATGGAACTAGACTATACTATCTACATTCTATAAAAAGAAAGTTTAGAAAAATCTTACTCCTTCTATTTCTAATAAATCATTAAAAATACCCTTGCATGACGTATTTTGATGTAAGGTATTATTTGGAAATTTTCCACGGGAAAACTAACAGAGCTGGAAAATTCCCATTAATACCAAACTATACAGAGTAGATTGTAAGTTTAATGGAAATCTAATTTAAAAATTATGATAAATTTTAAACTGCTTTTAGGATCATTTTTAAAAGGTGCTTTTTAGCACCTTTGCCCTTAGCCCCAACGGTATACGGAGCACTTGGCTGTTATTTTTATAGTTGCACTCTACAATCTCTGAAGAAAGGGATCTTAAAAAAGAAAACAATTAACATTAATTAATTTTTTTTTAAATTACTATAAATTTTAATATTTCAAAAATCTTTATTTATGATCGAAACCATCTTTAAACAAATAATAATTCACTTTCTCGTAAAAAAAAAATAAAAATTAAAATTTATAACTTCCGTTATTTAGGTGAAGAATCGTCGAACTCGAAACTCATCTCATTACCAGCCATTACACGTTTATTTAACCATTCCGCATCAATTGGTCCGGTGAAATAATCTTCAGTTGAATCGCTATCGATTGTAGTAATAATTTGTGATGAATTTGTATGATTTTCGGGCGTACTTTCAACACTAATTATGAAGTTTGGTGGTATTGGTGTTGTTTCGTGTAAAATCGTTTTAGTATTTTTTATTTGTTTCATTGGTGTTTTGTATTGATTTAAATTAAATATTTGTGTTGGCTTGTCCCATAATTCCGATGATAATTGTTCATTAATCTTCTTTGGAAGAATTTCACTTTCTGACGTTGATGAAATTGTTTCATTTTGTGTACTAACGCCTGAATCAAAATTAAAACGAACCCTATGTTTGCAATCATCCGATTGGGGTTCGTCTACCATACGTTTTATGTTCTTTCGCAAAATTGAATTTGGATAATGAAAAGCCACAGACGTAGTGGTGTTGAAAAAATTTTCTCCATTTTCTAGATTATCAGCAGTAATTGGATTTGAAGTTTGTTTTAGTTCATTTTTAAAGGTGGAATTCGTTGAAACTGTTTCAATGGTTCGTGATTGATGTTGATTGTGGTCATTTGGTATATCCATAATTAAACTTTGTGATAATTCTGACAGATTTAAATCACCACCATCGGTTGCCGAATTTAAGGTTTTCAATGAAATTGTCTCCAAATTCTTGGTATGTTTAGAAATGAATCGATCTTCGTTCGCATCATTTGTACTAATTTGATTAATGCGAGATCTATTATAATTTCGTCCATATTGATGTCTGTTTGGAATATGATGATATTCTAGAGGATTTTTAAACATTGAATTATCATTTCGTGAAATTTTTGTTAAATTTCTATTCTCACAACTTGTTCCTGGCATATCATCATAATTACGTTTAGTTCTATTAAAATTATTCTGAGCAATGCCAATTTCTTCTCTTCGTTCATAGTAAATGTTATTCAAATTTGAATTGATCTTCTCCCGTACTTCTACAGATTGGGTCTTCATGATGTACATACTGTTCCGATCATTATAATGTGAACTTACTTTTGATGAGACAACTTCATGTGTTCGGTTGCCATCAATATTATAGGGAAAATATTCAAATTCGTCTATTTCATCTGTTTCCATATGTGTTGGATTGTTATTTTCAAAAATCTTACTTGATGTACTCGGATGACCCATATTGAAGAATCCATTTCGATTGTCTAATCGGTTGTCTAATCGATTTGTTGGCAATTGGTGTAAGGAACCATTTGAGATATTACTAAAGATATTAGTTTTGGCCATATTTTCATATTCCATATTTTTATATTTTTTATTTTCAATTTTTGAAGCCTCCGTATTTAATGGTCTGAACGGATTTTGATTTATTGTGCTTTGTTCGTTATGTGATTTTGATGTTTGTTGTAAATTTCCCTTGAAATTGAAGTAATCTTCACAAATCGGAAAATTTTCTTTTCCACTGGATGTTTCTGGTTTACGATAATTCATTGTACCAGAACCGGCCAATGTACTTTTACTATTTAGCGCAAAACGATCGTTTAATATATTTTTTGGCATTCCATATGTGGACGGAACATTTTTAATGCCACAAAAACGATTACTAACTGTATCGGAAAAATTATTATTGCTTAAGCCTATGCTCTCAAGATTTTGTTTGTGCTTTTTACTGTCCGCATCATTTGTCAATCTCATTTTCAGTTGAGTATTTAAAATTCGATTGTCCCATACGTTGGATGGTTTATACTTTAAACGAAATATATTTTTTTTGTGGTGGCGGTGTTGCCGTTGTTTAATTGTTGCGCTTTTCAGATGATTTTTCTCTGTGTTTAAAGTAGAAATGCCAAGGTCACGACTGGTTTTATCGACTTTATCAAGAGAAACGTGACCTATATTATCAGCTAACATTTCAGTGAGAAAAGGAGACCATAATTTATTATTATCGTTGTTAACGGGAGAAGTGTGACTTTTATTGTCAGCTAACATTTCAGAGAAAAAAGGAGACCATAATTTATTATTATCTTTGTTAACGGGAGAAGAGTGACTTTTATCGTCAGCTAACATTTCAGTGAGAAAAGGAGACCCAAATTTGTCATTTTGATTAGTTTGTGAAAATCTCAAACCGCCATTGTTAAATGTTTTAAAAGGTGTAGACATAGCCAGAATATTGTGATTGTCTATTGCTTCCGGTTGACTTTCGTTAAGAAAGCTTAACGACATATTCCATTGATTCACTGCAGTAGCTTCACGATCCCTATTATGATTTATTACATTTGAGTTCACTTTCATTGTATCTCTTGATTTAACATTTTGGTGTCGTGTCGAATGTGCTATCCAATCCTTTCCATAATTTTGTCCATACAAATTCTTCTCCAATATAGTATTCGACACTCTGTTGTGATCATTTCTTCCAATTCCATTTCTAATAGATTCACAATCCTTTGGTTGATTGAACACAACAGAATTATCCGGTTTTGTTGTTTCTAATAATATTTTATTGTAAGACGCATTTTCACTTAATAAACGTCTCTCTAGAGCATTTGCAATATCTATACAATTTTCATCGCGATATCTTCGTATTAAACTATGAATAGAAAGATCTGATAAGTTTTGCGTACTTCGATTATCCTCTGGACAATATGATAATGTTGTGTTAAGATTACTGGTTGTCATTTTACTTGAATTTTGCGGAAATCTTGAGGAACAATTCATCAAATCTAGACAGCTAATATTTTTAGCATTATTTATCAATTCTTCTGGTTGAGCTTTAACAAATGTCTCGAGGCATAATTTTAATTTTTCATTTTTTTTCTCTGCACTATCGTCGGGTGAATTCTCTCTAAATAATGCAGCCAAATCAGCGAAAAGATTGTAGAACATTCGTTCGAACTCAAAAGAGTCATCGGATGATGATTTTGCGCTGTCACTCTTACCATCGATAATCGACGCAATTGTTTGATTAACAACTGATGGGGTTTTGTTACAATTTGTTGATAAATCATCAGTTATCGATGGTAATGTCCTGTCTGGCTGTTTAGATTGAAGAAGTTTGAATATTTCTTCAGCTCTTGGTATTACACGTATTGGAAAACGTATTGATCTGGCAAGTGCTATACCATAGCCGGTAATAGATGTAGTTCCTTCCTGTAAGATAAATTGGAAGTATGTAGTTCTTTAAATTGAGCTTATGGATCGAAAATTGTTTGCGAGGATTAAATAAAGAAAAATTTACTTGTATTTTATGTGAATAAGTTAATTGGACTTTTTCGTCCACAATTAATTCGTCAGCTTTAAAGTTAAGGCTATAATAACAATAGAATTAAATTAATATTTAATTAAAAAAAAAACTATAACTTACTTGACTACACTAAAATAATGATCGGCCAATTTTGTAAGCTCGAAAAAATGTGTCGTCAAATATATAAATGGTGCTGTAATATCTTTTAAATTAGCATTTTTCAAATCAAATCTAGATCTATGTATGTCATCACACTAAAATACATTTTATTTTAATTTAATCTTTAAGAGAGCAAAAAAAAAATGTTCTCACATCTTCATTAATATCATCAAAATAGTTCTCATTAATTGCAATACCTTTTAAACAAATTAATTTTTTGCAAATCTTCGCAGCTAATTTAAGGCCTTCTTTGACGTTGGTACTTCTGAAATTTTATTTATGTTAATATTAGTTTAGTAAGTATTCCTCGAAATGTCTAAATTTTCCTATATCTAAATAAATTTATTAACACCAATTTCTATAATTATAAAAAATAAAATAAAATAGAAGATAGAATTTGATTAAATTTTTCGAATGTGGAAATCTCACCTACATAACTCGTCTATAACAATTAAACTGTTTGGTGAAATATTTCGGAAAATGTATTCAATTTCATTTATCTGCGAAAATAGATGTGCTATTAATGATTATAAAAAAAAGAGATTTGCTGCCATTCAATCCTAACCTCTGCTGTAAAACTAGAAATATTATGTTCAATGCTATCTTCGAAACCAATTCGGGCACAAAGCATATCAGTTATTCTGAATTGAGCACTTCTAGCTGGTACAAAACAACCGATCTAATAAATAGAAAATAAATCTTTACTAAATATACAAAACCTATGAATAATTCTGACAAACCTGAGCCATTATTTGCAATACACAAATCATTTTTATATAAACAGTCTTTCCGCCCATATTTGGTCCCGTAATGATAAAAAAATTGTATTCCGGTGTAGCAATCTAAAAATTTATAAAAGCATATTATATAGGTACTAGCTCGCTTGAATAGCTCAATTAATTACAATGCTGTTCGGAATTGGTTCAGATTTTATATCACTATATTCTATTAAGGGATGAATAGCGTCAACGATACGAATTTCTTTCCCAAAGGTTGGTCGGCAATAATTTGTAGATCCCATTGTGACCTGCAGTAATGCGAAATTTGTGACATTCATTCATTCATTCTCTTTAAATGTGTAAAAATAACAACAACAAATATTTGTACCTTTGTATATGACAAAATTATATCTAATGATGAAATAAGTCCAATCAGATCGTATAAGATATCCATATCTTTCCTTAAATTCTTCATTAACTCCAAGATAATTCTAAAATGATGAAAAATAATAAAAAGGAATCATTTATTGGGTTAAATACTTACCCATAAGTAATTTCTTGAATTTGATTTATTACATCTTTTAGTCGAAAATTGTTAGCCTTTATTTCTGATGTAGTAAGCAATATTACAGTTCCGGTTTGAGATATCTAAAAATGATGCTTATAAATAAATTAAAAAAAAACGAAAAAATAATTATAAATTACAATTTCCAGTTCGCTTGGCAACAAAGGCATTGGTTTATCTCGTGGAATTATTGCTTGCATATGAAATCCTTTTACAATTGTATGTAACATTTTTATTGGAATATTCAGAGTTGCTTGCGTTGATTTAACAATATCTTAAAAATTATAAAAATACAGAATAATTTTTAAAAATCCGATCAATAAAAGGTTACCAATAATCTCGTCAATAATATTTGAATAAATATTTCGGCTTTCGTCCAAATTTTTATTAATATCATGCCGAACAATGTAAAGACGTTGAAAGAATTGATTTGATCCGCGATTATGTTGATGATCTGACTGCATCACTATCTCTATTTGTTTAAGGCAAGTTTCATATCTAGAATTTTTAAGTTTCTGTGGCAAAACAAAATATGTTCATTAATATCTAAGTAGATAATGGCTAACGTTAATAATGTTATACTTCTCTAACGAAAACAAATTTACTGCTTTTCATCTCTTTTAAGGTCGCTAATAAATCGGGAATGCTATGCAGTGAATTTTTTAATAGGATACTTTGATTTATCATAATTTCAGATGATTTTACAGTATCATTCTAACAATAAAAAATCAAAGTAGGTACAGATTTGTTTAGTTGAAATCAATTCAAACATACCTGTGGCAATATTATTGAAATTTTCAGTAACTTATCCACATTTGCATAGTTTTTCAATACATTTTCTAAGGAACTCAACACATCGATCTTTTCACTTAATTCACTTACAGCATCATAATATGAAGTAATTAATTTCATATCACAACCAGGTTCTAGAATTTTTGCCCTTAACGTTCTTTTTCCAATTCTTGTAACACATCGATTTAGTATACCAAATATACAGGATTGTTTTTCTTTTGTACAAGAAAGAGAATACAATAGTTCCAGTCTATGTGCAGTTTGAACATCTGTTAATTAAATATGTAGCAGATTTAAGAAAAAAAACTGCACCATTTTATCTATTTACCTATCTTCATACATCCATATTTAGTTTCGTATCTTATTTTCAAACTATGTTCGCCAAATTCTATTGTCGAATAATTAATATATTTCAATAATGCTGATGCTGCACATAGTGCATAGTATTTTTTCGAAATGGTTGAGATTATGTGTTGATATCGTGGAGCCGATAATTTACCAATCAATTCTAAACCATCTTTATCGTTAAAATGTCGCCGTGGAATTTCTCTAATCGGTATATTAGGGAAGGACGAAGTTATTTGTTTCAAAAGGTTAGATTCTGGTGTTTGTTCAAAGAGTGTATGCGGTACAATAATCTCTATTGGATTATAAATATTCAATTTTGTTAATAGGCCACTGTACCATATGTCATCACTGAGTTGAGTGAGAACCAATACTGGACTGGACACATCAATAAGAGCAATTCCGATTTCCGATTGTGCATGACAGCGTCCATTTACAATTGCTAACAAAAGAATTTATACACAGATAAATATTATAAGTAATTATAATAGCTTACCAAAAATAACAGAACTGTCTCGGCTATTGATTGTCGATAATATTGAGCTATTGTTCTTGGAATTTGATTTATCTTTTTCGAAACTGGAAAAATTACTAATTATGTCGACTACAAATATACAGATCAATAAATTTGTTTAAAGAGGACTGATTTAATATTGGCATATAATTGAGAGTGTATGTTTTTAGTCGTTTATTCAAATTTCAGATATTTATTCACTTCTACTGCCAACTTATCTAGTATAAGATTTTAGGTACTGTTGCATAAATACAGACAAAAGAGGAACTTATCGACCATATATTCCACACAAATTTTTGTTTTTAAATAATTGAACAACAAACAAAGAAAATAATCATAAAAATACCTGGGCTTGAATTTATTGAATTGAAAATTTCTTTCATTCAATCCGGTTGATGCAATGTTCTGATAGAATCCAGCTAAAAATATACAATCAGAAAAATATAACAATTAACTATCGAATAATTTTCTTACCACCACGATTTGAATTCTTTAATTTATTGCACATAACATTCATTGCATTAAGTTGTTTTTCATTCGGTAATTAAATACGTAAATTTACTGCCAATCTACCTAGATATAAAATTTCAAAATGGTTACCATTTCGCTGCATTTTTAACGTCCTTTTGAACAGTTTATTTCAAATTAATTTCACTTCGCCGCAATTTTTATTGAAGGTATTTCGGAAGGGTTTACAGTTGTAACGTAAATAATAAATGAAATAAAAAAATTGTTAAATTGTTTTAGGCTTCAAGCTTATTTTTATTAATTCGATACAAACATTTTATAAATAATTTAAAATAATATAAAAACATATAGTTATGAAATATAAAGTAGTTCAAAATTCTAGAAAATATTATGTAACATTAAATATAGTCGGGGCACAGCTTGCTTCTTAAAATCTACGAAAAGCATAAAACGTAATTTTCTGTCAATAATTAGTAAAGTTCTGGCAATAATTAGTAACAAATTTAAGTTTGAACTATAGATTTTTTTTTTCCTGTATCTATCTATGTATGAGGTATTAAATCTAATATCATTATTCATCTGATGTTATTATAAATATAAGCTCTAAATAACCGGGGGTCTATTATGTATTACGAATTCATAATGCATAAATAGACACCCAAGACCACTTACTAATACACAAATAAACTAAAATAATAATTAATAATTTTATTCACCTGTTTAAGCCATGCCACACGCTGTTGTCATTGGGCGCCCAAAACAGGTTATATAGGCAAAACGTATGTAAGGTAAAGGGTAAAA
>JANSTT010017518.1:0-16832 GCA_026745375.1 Platyura marginata
AATTTTTAATTACGTTTAAATCTGGGGATTGTGGCGAGGTATCGATAACCTTCCGGGCAGTTATACAACAAGTAAAGTTGCACATTCTGAGCTTTTTGCTTACGATTCTTATCATCGTAAAACAAAAAAAGAGTTAATAATCCCAAATTTCTGCCCAATTTGTTTAATTTTTTTTTTTAAATCCTTAAAAAACATTCTAGTTCATCGTTGTTAAAAAAAAACTGTTTTTTTTTATTATAGTTAGCTACTTCAAATATCTATCTATCTATAAAAAAATATTTCGCCGACCGTCCGTCTGGTGTATGGCCGTATGGTGAGACATTTCTATAAAAATACTGATTCAAAAACATTATATCTGTAAAAGATTTAGCTATTGGATTGGATTTTAGACTCGTTTTGTATTTAATGAAAATGTTTTAATAACAAATTTGTTCGGAATTTAAGCCGTTTTCAGGCGTTCTACAATAAATGTGTAGAAATTCATGTGAAATTCTATACAAGTCCCTTGAAATGTTCACACATTATTTAAAAAGGTTAAGATTACTAATTTTAAGATCAAATTTATAGAATTAAAGTAAACAAAATTTTTGTTCAGATTTTCTCAATTTTTCCTTACATATCCCTTAGATTTTCGATGAAAGTCCTTTAAAAAAATCATATCTCCCAAACTACAGGACCATTGTTCGGAGAATTTTTTTTGTTGCTTCGAATATCTATCCATTGATATGGTCGGAAATTTCCATAGAAAACTCCCGGAAACATCAGTAAAAGATTTTAAAAAAATCAGGAAATTGGAATTTAGTCTTAAAATTACACAACAAATTAATAAGCTGAGGCTTGTACGAATCCCGTGATGTTGGGTCTGTCTCGTCGTTAAATATCTATTTAAAATGTTTTAATATGAAATAAAATTTTTGGATCCGATTTTAAGCCCTTTTTAGGCGTTCTATGGTAAATACTGGGAAAATCTATACAAATCACTTGAAATCTTCAGAAATTGATTAAAACGTTAAGAGAATAATCTTAATAAATTGTAAGATCAAATTTATAGAATTCGGGAAAAAAAAACTTTTTGGTTCAGATTTTCCTAATTTTCCCTTAGATTTATAAATATTTTATATAATAAAAATTCCTTCTAAACTACGGGAGGATTGGTTTTTTAGCCGCTTCGAATATATATCAGAACAAAAAAAATATTAGGCCGATCGCCCATCGAGAAGGATGAGACGTAACAGATATATGTATGATGTCTGTCTAGTCCTTAAAATATATCTGATGCCAATCCAAACAATCAAGATCTACAATCTTAAACTTAAAACAAGATCTGTTTCCTCTCCTTCAATATAATCACTATCACGAATTGTGCTATTCATTAATAAATAAAAAACCAAAATTTTCTCTAGACATCATCATCATAAAAGTAAATTGTTTTTTTTTTTTTTATTTTATTATTCATTTCCCGATATCATATGCCATTGTCTCTCTAAATTAAGCACCGCGAGTTGATATTCCGAATAGATTCAATTTACATCATCGCCATGTTAATGAATGAAAATCTAAATAGAAGCCATTTAAACGATAAAAAGTCAGCACTGAACTAACAAAGCAAATAAGATGATATTTACTTAGCTGCTGTATGTGACCGAGGCTGCCTTAATTGCTTAATGAGAGTCGCGCAGGTCATTGCGAGGAACATGAGAGTGATATATTTCATTAATTAATTATCATCATCATAAGACGAAAAAAAAACAAAAAAACGAATAACGAAAAAACTGTTTCATTGCATTGTACGAGTACATAGTTTTAATGGAGTTGGTTAGTTCAAGACTACGTTTTAGTTTATAAGCGGATTACTTAATATGTTTGGTTGTTTTTTTTTTTTTTGTTTTGTTTATATTGATGCTAACCTGTACCGTTTGCACCGAACCATAGGGCAACCAAATCTTCACTTGGCGACGTATGATGACTTCCGTATAAATATGGACTGGGAAAGTCAAGTAGTACGCGTCGAGATGGTGAGTCAGCTATAGCAATTAATAAAAAAAAAGAAAAAGAAAATAAAAATGGTCGATACAATACCAAAAAAAAAAATGTCTTTTTGGTTGATAGATAAACCGAAAGGTGTACATTATGGGTTTAGGTTTAACCTTAATATAATTAATTTTAAACAAATGAATTTGTTACCTTGAACTGTTTGAGCTGAGTATTCGGCAGCTTTTTGTAAATTTACTTTTGGCCGTTGACGTGATGTTGAGGTTGATGCAATTGATGGTGATGGCGATGAATCCAATAAAAGCTGCTGTACTTGAAGTATATCGACGTACTCATCGAGTCCAGTTGTTGTGTTAGAACGTAGAGGAACTGAAACGAATAAATTGTGTATTATTTGTAGGAGTGTATAAGGAGGGGGGGGGGGTGGATTGAGTTTTTTAAAAAAACTACCGGAAAGACTAATTTTAATGAAACTAGAAAATTTGATACGAAATGTCATATCTGTACAGATAAATGGAAGTCCGAATCAAAGACGCATTTGTTGAGCTTGGTCTTATTTGCAACTTCAACTTGAAATTGGTCATTATTATTGTGTCAAGTAGGAATATTTATATTCATAGCAACTCTATTTGTATACAAAATTTCGACACTCAATTGTCGTTTTCGGGGAATTGTTTTTCTAGGAATTGTCGTTTTCAGGGAATTTTTTTTCGGGAATTGCCGTGCTAAATGAGCAGGCTTGTTATTTTTTTTTTTTTTAAATCAATGTTTATTGCAATTCGCGTTAAAAGTTTAGCCAGTCAGTTTTGACTGGCTAAACTTTTAACGCGAATTGTAATTTTTTAACGTTTAAAGCTATCAAAATAACTATACCTCGGGATTCGGAATCAACGGTTATTTCAAAAAATTCAAGTTACTATTTCTTTGTAATATAGTTATACACCATTTTTGAATTATGTACTGAAATTCTTGACCGATAAAATGCAAGTATTTTCGGGTTTCCATGTTTATTCCAGATGGTGCCTTACAAATAGGCGTTTACTTATAAGTAGTCAATATACTATTAAAAAATTTGTGAGCGAACTTTGGTTCAAGTTAGCATAGTCAATAGGGCACGCTTGAAAAACTCTCAGGAAATAGGAAATTGTTGTGAGGGTACTTTGACTATAACTGAAGTTAAAAGATTTGCTGGAAAAAATTTTCGTTGAATTAATATCAAGCGAAGTTATTCAAAATGCCGTTCAACAACTACACACAATTCAATTATTGAGACAATTTCTAGAACGTTTTAAATTAAGGAAGTGACAATAATTTAGAAATATAAATGTATTCAAAACTTACATTGCTGTTGATATCCACCACTGTAACTACCGCTGCCACCCGGACCACTTATATTACTGTTAATATTATTAGAATTTCCAGATGAATTTCCATAAAATTGATCACTTTCACGACGCATAGCTAACATTGTCATTGATTTCGATTTGGTCCTTCATGTAAAGATTCCAATTATGCAAAGTTTGCTCCATCACTTATTTCACAACGTCATTAAATATTTTCTTTTTTGGTTTTTTTTTGAAATTTTCTTATTAATTTGTTTTTGCAGTATTTCTATTTAAAAATGATAAAACGTTATAAATAAGTTTGTTGGTACTTTTTCATGAAAACATCAAAGATAGACAGATGTGACAGTCTGACATTTACATATATGGCAAATAAACAACTAAAAGCTACGAAGCTTCAAAGCTCCGCCTGTTATGATAATAGGCCCAATAAACATTTTTAAAATTCGAAATTGTCCTTTTCTGATGTTTATTATAGATTCATTTTTAAGGTTATTTAGGAATCCTATATCGTATCCGGTTTACATGGCTTGTCCATTTTATGTCGTATAAAAGAATGTTCCATCCATTAATTTGTTTATGCAATTTTATTCAATCAGCTAATTATTCATTATGATTAGTAAAACCAATCTTTTTTTGGATCAAAAAACGAGGTCGACATTTAAATAAAATTGGTAAAAAATTGCTAATTTAAACGAAAAATTATATTCAGTAACTTTTTTTTAAAAATTTTTGACTTCAAAATAAATAATTCTAATATTTCTAATGAGTGATTTCTAATTTGAAACATTTTGCGTCACTTTTAATGAACTTTAAAGTTTTTTTCTTTATGAAAGCGTAAAAATATTTTTCAAAATGTCACATTCTCCTTCTGCATCCGTATGGTCACTGAATAAAATATGAAATCAGCATATTACATACTTTATTTAAAAAAATTGAAAAATAATTGATTTATACTAGAATGAATTTGAAACTTTTTGTTTGTTGGCTGTTTGTTGACTGGGGCGTGTCTAGATGCCTGAATGTTTAAATTTTTTTTTTTTAAATTATTCACACTTCTACCGAAAGATCAGAGGTTTAGTGGTATGGGTGATTAAATTTGAAGAATTACCAAATTCGGTTCTATGAACAAAATTTTATGGAAACTAATTATCCAGAAATGTTATTAAGGTATTAAAATTAAGGTAAAACAGTAGTCACTTTAAGAAGAAGTCATAAATATTACGTTGAAATTGAAAAGACAATTCTCAGATATTAAATTTAATCTCATTTTCGTGAATCAAACAAGCAAACAATTATGTAAAGAAAGACAGTTCAGGGAAAACAGAATTATAGAAGTTCCTGGTAGGTGAACATATTTTGTTGCCCCCTTTAAAAAAATTCCTATTTATATATATAAAATATGATTTAAAATATTTTAAACATCTTTAAAAAAAAAATTTTAAACACCATTGTTCGGTGGTACCACATCCAACATTAATAGTGGTGCCACACAAGTACAAAAATTCCGTCAGATATTATGAATCAAATATTTACTCCATTATTAAAGATTTGACTTAATGTAAAAACTTGGTTGTCAATTAAAATAAAGGACTAGAAGTAGGGGAGGATAGTTGAGGTTCCAAAAAATTTGTATTATCATTTTCTCTTAGAGTTTGACAAATACCTTTAGATTCTAGGACAATTGATATAAATATGTCTAATGAGTTGTTCGGGATAAGCCTAAAAACTTCAAAAAATGACAAACAAGACTTAAAAAAATGATTGCTCTGCTCTTTTTGTAAACGATTTAATGCACATCGTTGAGAAAATATTTCAATGAGTCCATGTTATAGTTCGTGAATAGGTCCTTTTATGGCTTGAATTGTTGCTAAATATTTCGAGCTCTGAGTATAGTACAGGAAGGTAGGATTATATATGGCAAGAAGAGAATTCTTACAATGCTTACTATTTTGTAAAAGTTTCTTTTAAACACAACCAACAGCCACTAGATAACTAAAATTGTTAAAAAATCAATCTATTTTAAGATTTTTAACATGTCCTTGTTTTCAAGAAAAGAACCTCAACAATAATTTATTTTTAAGGAAATATCACCGCTCAAAAAATTAAAAAATAGGAATTATCCTTAAAAACACATTTTTATTTAGCACACACACAATATTATTCTACTTACTTTAAGTTGTTTTAAATAATTTTACCAAAACAAATAATTTAAAAAATTTTTAATTGACAATTTTTTAACTATTTAGTGTAAATAGGCACAACAATTAATTATGTAAGGCTATTATTAAACATTTTGAACATTTTTAGAACATTTTAGTAATTAAGTCAATAAATTTTTAAAAATAGATCGAGGTGTCATTTTATGCCGTCGTTTCTATAATTTTTTGAAACACACATTGTAACGAACGGTGCAAAAAAAAATTCCGAGCGACTAATTTTCACAATGCTTTTCTTTATATACACAGTTTTTCCTTTTTCTATTTCCACATTATTTAATTTTTTTATAGAAAAAAAAAAATTTATTTGTCTTTGTACAATTTTGTTTGTTTGTCAAGAACACTTTTAATCTGTCCGCACACACGACACACACTGAATTTTTCCGGTCATGAAATTTTCCCGGGAACGAAAAACATCCAATTTACCTGACCATCAAAAATATGTTCAACACAATTTTATCGAAAGGAAGCAAAAGATATTTAATCACTAATCGGAATATTACGCGTGTACCGCAATGTCAATCACGTAAAATACACGACACTACACAATTTTCATTTTTTTTTCCTTTTTCTTTTTTTTTTGCACGAATAGAGAAGAGTACTGAATTTTGATTGATGAACAAAAGTTACATTATAGTAAACAGTTCGCGAGACGAATTCACTTTGGAGAAGGTCCCACAGGTTTGTCTGAATTCATGAAAACTAAAATAAATATACGAACACACAGTGAAACATTCAACTACCATCAACCGACCGAATGGCATGCACACAACACATTCACATTTACGCCACTGAAAGTACACCAAAGAATGAAAATAAAAAAAACAGATGAACAAAAATGTATTTACAATGCCGGTATTTTGTATGATGATCGTATTATTATTCTGCTATATGATGACGTTTACCACTGATTTTGTGACGTCACACAATCCGCGTGGGTAATCCAAGAGTCCAACCTCTTTTTCTATATTTGTCCCGTACTTGAGTGGTGAAGGCGTGTGTAAATAGCAGCAAGATCAAGTAAAATGCCATTGTTAATTCGGATTTAGAGTTTGTATGAGTGCAACAGAAGAGATACAGATATTTTGTGCCTGAATCGACTGAAGAAATATCGAAGGGGAACTTGAAGCTGGTAGAAGAACCGTGAATATAGAAAATCACTCATCTGAAAAGCAAAAGGTGGCAATTGGAAACGGCAACGATGGTGGTGTGGTGATGGTGGAGGTAGTAAGTAGTAGCAGAGCGGCGGGAATCGATATTGTTTGTATGCGTAAAATAAGTAAAGTAAATATAGTAGCTCAAATATAGATTTGCAAATGTATTGTACAACTCTAACACCAACTTAACGGGCTTTCGCACAAAAAAAAAAAAAAAACAATCCACACACATCACTCTATTTTGGCGCTGACTAACTTGTTGCTCCTCTTGTTTGTTTACATATTTTCATGTCGATAATACCGTGAAAAATGTACGAAAAAACCATCATTGATTAGTAATTTCACTATTTTCAGAGATTTTCACGTGAATTCAAGAGTACAAAAATAGAAATACCATATCGAACGTGTATCCCACGTCTGTAGATATTGTTTATTGATACTTTATAGGTTTATTATATTCAATCCAAAATTAATCCTCATGAGACATCTTCTACATTAAAGATTTAGAGCCATTTTAAAGAAAATCCTTAGCCTTATATGCGGTCGGGTTTTGGTGTGTGTAGGTGAACAATTTTCCTTTTTTTTTTAAAAAATTTTGTTTGAGGAACACTTTTTAAGAAAATATAAACTTTTCTTCATTGAAAAACGGTAGCCTTTTGATTCTTTACAAATATTTATGAAATGTGGGCATCACACTATAAGCGAAAAGCTTTAAGCATCAATTAATGTTTTATGGAACAGTAAATTTTAAAACCTTTGTTGAAGCATTAAGGGTTTCACTTTAAAATAACTTTTTGTTTGTTTGAGCTTTCCATATATGAAGTAATGCTACAATGGAAATTGTATAATTATTAAAGTTTCAATTAACAATTGACAATTAACAATTTATTCTACACTTAGAAGGATTAAATGAAAATTTATTTTTATTTGAAATTAAGTACATTGTTGTTATAATACATAAGCTTCTTCAGAGCGCTTTGTGTGCCGTATACCGAACAATTATCACAAGATATGTTACTTACATCTTCCAATTTCATACACAGTCAAATGCATGGAGTTCCCTCATATATGTACATAGGTGATTCTCGTTAACCCTTTCGCGGACACATGAAATTTAGAAAATCTTCGCAAAATGACACATGTAATTATTTGTGTTTTAAAGCAGAGATTTAAATTCGGTTATGACTAAACAAAAGAATACAAAAAGTATTCAAATTGCCGCACTAACTTAGATCTGATTGTTTCCGTGGGGGCACAAAAATGCTGCTACATATAAAACCAATGCAATCGCCGTCGCCCATGTCCGACGTGTTTATGTACGGTATTTTTTGTATGTCTTCATATGCCGACGTGTCCCAATTTGACGGCCTATGCCGACGTGTTCGCGAAAGGGTTAAATACTTTTACTTCCTGCAAGAAAGGAAATCTTTCCCAAATATTTTGTATATGCTACGATTCATCGGTTGTTCATTTATTCATTCGATCATTCACGGTAACGATTAAACGATTAAAAAATTAAATTTAATTTTAAAAATTCATTAAAAATACAATATGGGAAATACTGCCTGAATGTTGCCATGCATTCATGTCGGTTTGTATGAGTCATTTCTTTATCTTGGGCACTATTTAGTTATGTTTTTATTAACTTTGTGAATCTTACAATATCCCCATTTGTAGTTATAATTTTTATGTTGGGTGACAATTTTGGGTGATTTTATTAATTGGTTTGTAATTATAATTACTTTATAACAAGTTTGTGGCAATATTTAGAATAAATACATAGGCATTTCATATTCTACTCTTAAATTGACAAATGTCCTAATGAAATTGTCTCACGTAAACACCAACTTTGTCTGTGTGAAGACAGCACTTTCTAGATAGTTTTGAAGACAGTAGCTTAAATAGTTGGGAGACGGTAAAATGACATTTGAGTAATAAAATTGGCTAAAACAAAACAAAAATTAATGAAAATCTCCGTTGCCTGTAATTAATAAGTTCGTCAATAATGTTGGCCTTTAAACTAGAAATGGTTTGACCTAATATTTTCTTTTTCGTTGTCTGTTTTCTTCGTTTTCAAGAAATTCCAACAAATTCAACGCTTGAATTTTGGGCGACCGTACTGTTTGCTGCCATTATATCAAATGAAAATATCAAGACAGTATTGTAAACACTATGCATAAACTCTGTCTTAATTTAATTTACCGTTCTGTTTGTTATCGTTTTACTGTTTGATGTAAACGCCAGGTAATAGTAGGTAATGTTGACAGTGGGAGTTTGTTAAAATTATTGAACATATCAAAAGTCAAAAAGATGATAAATGATAATGATAAATATATACCTACTTACTTAATATAATACATTTTGTGCATAATTTCGTAAGTGATACCTAATAATCTATATCAATGGATCATATACAATACTCGCTAACTCATTTTTACCGATTTTTTTTTTGATTGCATAAAATTTATGTTTTTGCAATTCTGCACACCTATGGTAAAATTATCGTTTTTTTTTTGCAATGTTTTGCCATACGCTATACGAAGTAATAAAGTTTTTACTGTCTCCTGAAAAGTACATAAAAATGAGTTAGCTGGTATTGTACATAAGCCATCGATATTTAGATTACAAAAAATATCAATACATTACAAAATTTGACTCGTTAACCCTTTTGCATTAAAATTATTTTGGACCATGAGAAAAAAAAAATTGGCTAATTTTCGATTAATTAAAATTCAAGTGAAACGTCAAAACCGAATGCAATTAATGAATATTTAACCTTAGCTGTTCATTTACTGTTAAAAAAAAAATACATAAATACTTAGGTACATTATGATGAAATAAAATAAAAATATTTTCTTTAAATGTTGTGAATTTTGTTGTCCATTTTTTTGTTGTTGCAATAAACAACATCCACCCATCACCATACCAGACTAATTTATATTTTCAATAACAAATAGAATGCAATAAATTCACAATATCAATAACCAATTATTTATTATTGAATGATTTATTTAATTCATTCGTTAACTATAATAAATTTATTTGAGCTCTCATTAAAAATCAATGCAATCGAAAGTGAACTGCAAAAAGGATGAAATTTGCGATTTATTTATTCACGTACACTACAAGGTACATGCTGAAAATAATGTATTTCTATAAAATTTTTAGATATAAAACCTACACATATAATATTATTTGTTGTTGTTGTTGTCTTTCTCACTTACTTAATTTTTCAATTTTTTTTTTTTAATAACAGTAAGAATAAGTAAAATCTAATCTTTAATTTTTAATTGTATCTATTGGATCAACGTTATTCTCTGGCTAGATGAATTCCCCTTAATATATGTACATACATAGTTAGAGAAACAATAATTGGAAAACAATATTTTACTCCGCTCCACATGTGACCGTTCAATTCGGATTAAAAATCATTTATTCATTCAAAATGATGGACCTCATGCTTCCGGTCCCTAACATATTTACCAATTTATGAAGCGATTTTCAAAATTTAAATTGTTTTTCAATTGAGAAACAATTTTTTTGTGAAAGAGGGGGCCTATTGGCAACAACACTTAGGCCGACTAAGGGCCCATTGTGTCCTTCTATATGAACGGCGGGTTTTAGTTTAAGGGTGGGGGAGGGGGGTTATCAGACAAATATTTACGGATTCAGCCAGCCTGTTGTTTTTATGAACTCCAGTAAGCTATGTAGGTTCAGCTCCCTGTGCAGAGAAGATGGAGGACATCTTCCTCCTCCTCTCAACACGCCCTGCACATCTTAGTGTCACTGTAGCCCAATCTCCAGGCATGCTTCCTGAGATTTGCATGCCCGGTGATAATGGCTGTGAGTGTTCTTAGCTGTATTCTGCTTAACTTCAGGATTGTTAAAACAGGTTAAAACACAAACCATACTTGGTTTCTCCCACAGACTTCTTGAAGTTCGGCATGATTTCAGATTTATCCACCTTTCGGTGTGAAGAAGTCGGATCTTATGTCTGAGGGCAGTTGTGACCGCCCTCAGAGGTACCTTGACTAGATGTGACTTAATGCCAGCCTTAATGCCAGCCAAAATGACCACTTTCTTTTTTAATTTTTTGCTTTTGCAGAAAGAGTATTTTTTAACTGATTTAAAGTTTATTTTATTTTAAATTTAATTTAATATTTGGAAAATTAACTTTTCTATACCAGACATTTTATATCGAACCAACGCATTATTACCTATATTTTACCTATATTTATATATTATATGTTTAATTAAAACTATTTAAAAAAATTATCGGGAAATATCTTCTACCATAAAGTGTGTAGTTTCTTTTTGTTCTTCGTCAGCTCTACAACCCAGAACAGGTCTTGGTTTCCTTCTGTCTGGCCTTCTAACTGTTTCGGTCTTGTGCAGCATCCCGTCATCTTTGCGTACCAAAGCTTTGAATAGCCTCAGCCTACATACTGTCTTCCCATCAGGTCTTGTACCTTCCGGTTCTGCACTCGTGTCATTTGGCATCCTTGAAAAATGTCCAGCATATTGTAATCTCTGAATTTTAATAAACTGTGAACAAATTTTAATGAAGTGTGTAGCTATTTTTACGTATATCGAAGAATGTGCTAGAATGAATGTAATGAAAAAATTTGTACCCAATTTAAATGGTCCAGATGGACAATATCAATAGTTCGCTATTTTTATAATTGCTAGTTCTGTTAACATTTTTGGCTAATTTTAAGCAGTTATTATTACGCCTAATTGATAAATGTCAAAACGACGATACGCTACTGTTAATTTGACATTTTCATTTTCATCTACCCTATCAATCGATGTATTCGGGGGGTTTTTTTTTTAATGTATTAAAATAAATATTGTGCGGGATGTAATAGTAAACAATCAATTTCAAATGTCATATATAAGAAAACAAATTTTCTGGATTCCCTATAGAGAGTAAAGAGATATATACAATCTTCAAAGAGCAATATGCCGTATGGTACGGAATCAACATAAATTATGTTATATGCTTGAAAAACGTCTATATTTACCATGTCAAATCCGACAAATTTCATAATTCTATATTTTTCCTTGTATTGATTCCAAATTAATTTATGAATAAAATTGAAAAAGCCAACGTATAAAAATATATCGCGCGTACATCTCTCCAACTTTATAGATATATGTACTTCTCTAGAGAGTTTGCTGTCTATCTACATATAATATCGTGATTATATTATTGAATTGAATATATATATATATATATATATATATATATAATAATACTATACCTACAGATGTGTATTGAGTATACATTATTGTACGTACATAGTAGGTATAGTAAGTCAACCGGGAGTACATACAATTTCATTCATAATATTTTGTCGTGTTGCACGTGGGTTGCTCTATGTTCTGTGGTGTTGGTACTCGCACAATATTGTCTTCAGTTACAAACAATAAAAATACACAAAAAACAAAAAAACAAAACAAAAAGAAGGAACAAAAATAAAGAAATTACCTCTGAACATACCTAATATAGGTAGTAGGCGTATATTGAGTAAATAATAAACGCAAATTAATCTGATTGTTTGCGATAAAAAAAAAAAATTCATTCAAGCTATAATATGGCGAAGAGACGAAGACAGGGCTGAACATAATTTGCATTACGCTAATGTTTTCTATAATTCAAAAGGTAACACAACCTATGGCCAAATTGGTGAAAAACAATTTTTTGTTCGTTTCTTCTTATAGTGAAATGTATCCAAATCGAAAACGTTTTTTGAGCGTGGGTATAGAAAGAGCCAACAGATAAATGCCGATCTATATGCGTAATGGAGAAGAGAGATAATAGCCATTAGTGAATATTAATTTTTTTTTTTTTTTAGTCTCTTGATCTTGATCTTGGTACAGAACAAAAATATATTTTCAAATTATTTACCAATTTGGAAGTTGAATTGTCGGCAATCGTCGATTTGGTTTAGGTAGAATATAAAAATAGTAAAAAAGTATTTTATCTTCTTGATAAAATACTTTTTTACTATTGCGGCCATTTTGTAGAGAAGATACGTCTATTGCCTGCACTCACTTCAATGCACAGTTACGTAGCGTGGATTTTATTATTGCCTATACTATGTACCTTTGAAATTCGTACTATAATCCGCATAACTCCCTTAATTCTTGAAATATTTTTCTAACAATAATCGTATTTTAAGGAAACATTTATTTCCAATCCTTTTTGCCTTATAAATTTTTTTCGGTTTTCTAACAAAATATTGAGAAAATCATCAAAATATGCAACTTAAAACTGGGTATTCTGTAAGCCTAATTATCCATAGAGAAATTGTCTTGCAGAATATCCAGTTTTGAATTGGATATTTTGATGATTTTTTCGAAATTATGTTAGAAAACCAAAAATAATTTATTATAAAACAAAAAAAATGGGTAATAAAATTCACTGGAAGTAAGATTATCTTTATCAAAATATTGAAATAATTAATGGAGTAAGAATTTCAAAGGTACTTTGTATAAGCAAAAATAAAATCCACGCTACGTCACTGTCAATGCAGAATATTTAAAAAAAAAATTTACAATCTCTAGGGCTCTAGGTAATTCATAAAGGCATTTTGAATTGAACATAATCGTACCACCATGTGGATTCTTTCAAGGCACATAATTGTCATTTTTTGAGTTACAACAATATTGTAATTTGGAAATAATTTTTAGAAAGTTTCAATAAAATAAAATAAAAAAATTAACGACAAAATCATTCGAGGAAATAAAATCGCAATAAAAACGTAAAATAAATTTCTCACCTTTCATCATTTTACAAAAGAGCGCGCACAATCTTCGAACACAACCTTGACGTTACAGTTCCCTAGTTTTGAAATTGCATTTGCACATTTTACTTACGGTAATTGCATTTAACCATATATTATGTGATTTGTATTTTAACTAATTACTTTGCTTATTTCAATAGCAAAAACGTTCGCAATGTGTATACATAAAATATCAACTATGGATGCCAAGTTAACAGTGGCGGCAGCAACGCAGTTTATGGCCAGTTGTGTTTAAATTGTCAAATAATTCAACTAAAGTCAATCAAAAAGTGCACTAATTTTATGCTAGCACTGATTTGTCAAAAAGTCTTAGAATTTTGAAAAAAAAAAATTTCTTAGGAGCACAAATTCCCAACTGATGTCTCTTGACATAATCAATCAAATTCATTCATCGGTCCTATAGATCCAAGCAGGTGATACTGGGCAGAAGTTGACAGAGTGATTCTGACAAGGAATTTCTGTGGAATTTAAATTAAGGGCTAAGGTATTTTGTAAGCTGGGATTTTGTATTTCTTGTCCTCTATTATTTAGAATATTTTTCTTCTTCTTATTCTTGTTATAGGACGGAGTTCTGTTTCTTGTACTGTTCTGTAGGTGCTTATGTATTTTTCAGCTTTCCTTCCATATCTTGCTGTGGTGGATTTCCGGATAGTCATCTGTCCATTGGTCTGTGGTGGTATGCTATTTTGACAGTTCTGTTGTCAATATTCGAAGAAGTTAATAATTTTTCTAAATTCCGAAATTGATTGGAGATTATTTTAGAGAGTTGAAGTTTTACCTGCTAAATCGACCGCCACCACTGGAAGCGAACGATCACATATATATATATATATATATATATATATATATAGTATTTAGTATCTCAAATCATATGTAGATAGGTACCTATTATGCCAACTATTAACAAATTCTTCTCTACAAAATAAATGCTAATCAATTATGGGTCATAAAAGGTATAAAAGACCATACAAAAAAACAATTTTTCCTTTAATTTACCGCATATTTGTATCGAGATTTTTATCAATGCGATACACAATACTCGAGACTCACTGGGCTATGCATAATCTTTCATGTTTCTTTATGCAGTTTTGTTGCATTGAACAAATAGACTAATTAATGTTATGCAATTAAACATGTGTAGTATGTCTATGTACTTACATATACATACATATACATACATACATATACATACATATATATTTATATATATTTACATGTACAGTACAACCAGAATATGTATGAATGCGCAATTGGACATAGTTTCAATTGAGCAATTAATGAACTGTTTGGTTGTGCCATTGATTGAATAATAAATTGTCATTGTTAATAAATTTACTCTTAGACTATTGTCAGATATTCCTTTTAATTGACGAATGACAGATTATAGTGTTAAAAAGAGTTTGATAGTGTGAAGAGAGAGGTCGGGACAGAAAAATTGAATAAAGTTCCTTGGACAAAATTAATTTTTTTGCAAATAATTGTCTTTAGAAGAGCTTTACAGTTTTTAATTCTCTCTGGAAGAGGAGTTTTTTTTTTTTTTGGCGATGGTTGGATTTCATTGAAGAGATGTTCTTCTGTACATAGGTTTCAGGTATACAGGTGAGGGTGACTTCTCTCTAAATTCGATTATTTTATAAAAATCAAAAATTTCTACAACGACAACAACAACAACAACAATAGTATTGTCGGTTTAACACTATATACTAATACTCGTATACCTAACTCCACAAACTCCACAAACTAACCACATTTTGTATGTTTCTCTTTATCAATGAGGAATTACAGTGTTTTTTTTTTTTTATAAAATACTTAAAAATTAAGAAATTTAAACTACGCAAATATTTTATTACACATCATGCATGGCAGGGTGACACTATAGTTATTATTATGATAATTGTCCAGTCCATAATGGAAACTACTTTTTTCTGTAGTTAAAATATTCATGTGATAAACTTGCCAAATTCGACCATGGAATATATCTAAATATTTTCGATAACCTCCTTTATGTAGGTGGTTATTTTGAGTAAACATTTAAATTGTTTTTGATTATTGTTATGATCTGTTTTAACAAAATTGGTTCTAAATTAACGTGTTTTATAATATATATATATATATATATATATATATATATGTTTATATTTGTTTTCCTTATTGGAATATTCCATACATTTACCATATTACATTGATATCACTCTAGAGACTTCCTTCCTGTTTTAAAAAGTCAGCGATTTAATCAATTTTAAATATTGTTCTGTCAGTGGTAGATTACAGCTTAGTGCGTGATTAATCGTTCTGTTAAAATGTGATTAAAATGTTTGTGTGTGTGCTTGTTAAAAGATTATTCCATCCATATCTTAAATGCTTAAATCTGAGCCATGTATATTTTGTGAATTTAATATTTTCTAGTAGGTACAAAACCTTCGAACCTTATCTTGTATTATTATTGTTAGATTGTTTGATCACCAACTAATAAACAATAAAGTATTAGCATGAACATGACTATACTCGACTATATTATTTTCAGGCTAATTGTCCGGCTATTCTAATTCTGTATGCCTTTGTCTGACTACCAAACCGTTCGTCTAAGCAACTATCCAACTGTTTTATTGTTCGACTATCTGATTGACCGATTGTGTCCGTCTAACTCGAATCACGCCGATTGTAGTCGAACGTTGTTGGTGGTAAAAAAATCATTTAATTTCGGTGGTGGTTTGGATGTAGAAAAGTTTAGTAATTTTAAAATCGGATTTAATTCGTCCATAATGGTCGTTAGGTTACAAAGTGTACTACTATAAATACTTATCTTTTTACGCAGGTGAATAAAATTATTTGACATATTTGGATACAAAATTGTATTTAATCTATTATGTTATAAAGCCATAAAATACCACTTATTTTATAGTTACGGCAACAATACACATTCACGGGGGCTCAGTGCTAAATCGGCCTAACTACAAATTTCTTGACCCGAGATAATCGAATTTGTAACAAAAACGTAATTTTAACAGAAATTTTATTAATAAATTAATTAATTAATTAGTTCTTTATTGTGTTTTGTAGATTTTGAAAATGTGGTTGATACTACATCGATGGCTTATATTGATTTTGATAGGAGTGTGATTTTTTTATGAATCACCTACACTACGGCCTTTACTTAGACCTATTCAGTAACGTAGCGTGGGTTTTATTTTTGCCTATGTGGTGTACCTCTGAAATTCCTACAATAATCCGTATAAATTATTGAAATATTTTTATAAAAATAATCTTGTTGCAAGGAAAATTTTATTTTCAATCTTTTTTGCCTTATAAATT
>JANSTT010017519.1:0-16825 GCA_026745375.1 Platyura marginata
GTTACGTTAACACGTAAAACAACAACAACTAACGCCAAACTCAGTCTACGAATCCCACGAAAACGCACCTAATATCTAATTGTAGGAATCTGAAGCGAATGGCAGTTAGACTGGGCATCTGATGATTCAATATCAATTATGCAGATCTAATATTTAGTTATTGTTATATAGTGAGACCAGTATATAATCCATCAAACCAATTGAGCACTCAAATCAGCAATTTTCCGATTATTTTTTTGTAAATTCATATTTTTAATGTGTAAGTAATTGTTCTTAAAATAAATTGATAATTTTCAATAAAATCCACATTTTTATTTTTACTTTGTCTCTTTCTATTTCTGTAAACGAATTTTATTAAAATTCAGTGATTTCCAAAATATCTCGTCTGTTGGTTATTGAGGTTCGGAAAAACAATTTACGTAATTTTATTAAAACAGGGTTTCTTAAAATTTAACTTTAAGTTATATACAGCAAAACTGAACAAAATAAAATCATTTTGGTTTAACATTTTTGGATTTGTTAATATTAAGTACACCTAAGAATGTGTTCGAAATTGATCATACATTTTTATAATGTTTGAGCACGTGCTTCCACTCGCATAGACGAACTTATCACATTTATATAGTTTTTGGTAGTTAATTTCTAAATATATAATGTAGATAATCTGCACTCAACCAAAATAAATTCATTGCATGTAAACAGCTAATCATTTGTAGATTAAAAGGAAAAAAAATTTAAAACGCCTGATTGAATTAATAATCAAAATAAAAGAGAGAGAGAGATAGAGCAAGTAAAAATTGCTCTTTTCCATATCTCGCTTAGACGGATTACCAAATCAATAAACGCATATCAACTAAAATTTTCTTAATTAAAAATATTAATGTCAATATGAACATAATAACGATCATTATGGTTATCACTTAGTAATCGAGGAAAGTTATAAACAAATACAAATTACATGTTTTATAGTCTATAACTATCTATCTACTATCACTTTAACACTACATACACTCTACTCTACATCTACACTACATATATGTATGTATAGAAAGGAATGGATAGATAGCTGTAAAATAAAGCATTTTTATGGAAATGGTCGCTCTTCCACCATAAGTGAGTCCCAAATATATGATCGAAAAAAAAAACTTTGTGCGTTTATTATCAGTTATATGGCGCGATTCATAAAAATATATGGTTTTTAAATATTATTTTACAATTTTTATATTATACGAGATACGATGTCAGAGGGCATCGAGTCAGACCATTTTCTAAAAAAAAAAAAAAAACACTTCTATGATTAAGCGCCTTCACTTAGAATTTGTCCGTGATCAATCAGTTGTTTTAGAGAAGTGGGCTCGATTAGTTGATATTATTGAAGTGAATTTTGAAAAATATAATTGGTGAATTTATAGAAAAAAATAGAGTTTTGGATTTATTAATAAAATGACATTCAGTAGTGACTTTGAATTGTCTAATACTAAAACTAAACCAAGAGTTTTTTTTACAAAAAAATGGCGATCATTAATTTGTACGCTAATTGGTAAGTGAACTTTTAATTTCTTAAATTATGCCTTGATTTTGTTTGCCTCTATTAATTTTACAAAAATAAAAATAATTAAATGGCGTTTTTGCATTCCATAAAAACGCTTAAATACTAATATTTAAAAATATTCCTGTGATCGCTTCAGTGTTTATTAATCACCAGGTTTTTCCAATTTCTGGTATTTTATTCGTTGGACTTTCAAAAAGTACAGTTGGATCAAAAATGCTGACTGATTTTTTATTGTCCTATATATAAAATATATATTTTTATTTAGTTTAAAATTTTACATTAAACATTAAAGCATCAATGAAAGGGGCGTCGCCAAAATAAGATAAGTAGAAAAGTCGAGGATGTCTAAAAAAATGTGATACAAAAGAATGATTATAGGAACTAAACGCTGCAGCTATCATTGCGATGCAATGTAATGCACCAAAAATTAATAAATCCAACACTGGTCAATCTGTTTTGTTGAATTTATTTCATATGGAGTTACTTACATATGCAAGTCATTTAACCATTAATGCACAACATTCTTAAGAAATAAAAAATTTCAACAACAAAGATTTATCATATCTAGAATTTAAAGAATGTTGGTATGCTTGGGAACTTCTAGTTATTTATCATAGACAATGATACAAAACAATTTCTATTCTACCAGCATTAAATGAAATAGAAAACTCACATTGAATCAGTTAACATTGTCTATCCATATCAAATCCATGTCAATAATATAGATTATAGACTCTATATAGAAAAGCCCAAATCGAAAGCTCATTTTAGCATTTTACCAAATAGCAATTTATTTTAAAACCAATTCATTTGTAAAATTTAAATTTTTTTTTTATATTCCTAGCATCTCTTGGTATGCTGTGTAATGGAGCCTTTATCGGATGGAGCTCTCAAGTTAATAATATGCTTCCCGAAACGGTAAGTTAACAATAACAATTGTCTAATAACAATAACAATAGGTATAATATTATGCGGAATGGGATTTTTGTTAAAATATTCTTTGAAATGTATTTATTTGTACACAATCTAGGTCCGTATAATTTTGTTATTTTAATTAAACATCAAGAGGAGTTGTTACAATCAAAATTGGTAACAACTGCAAAAGTTCCTATCGTATGGATTTTTGTTACATCAATATAAAAGTATAAAATATTTTTGAATTTCTAATTTTTGTTTTTGTTAATTATTCTGTTAAAACAAAACTTATTGTTTCGCTTTATGTACACAGGTACCCTCTACGTATAAATATGAATTAATTTTATAACAACAAATGATTTTGTTTTTTCTGTTTGCCATATTTTATGTTTCTTTCAATAATTTCACGTAACCGTGAATTCATCTGGAACGATGTCTTAAATATGATTCTGAAAGGAATCGAACATAAGATTTTAGGACGCCCCAACGTGTTCATTTAAAAATTCTTTCCGATGCATCGTTATTTTTTAATTTTTCCTTTTCCAATATCTTTACATTATTTATTAAAAAAAATTTGAAAAAATCTTTTGGCTAGAATCAACGACGTGAAGGAAATGGAATTTTTTCTGCAAGGGAGATTTTTTGTGATATTCTAAATCACTGGAAAGGTTCACAAAACATTTTTTGTTCAGATTTTCCCAAATTTTTCTCTAAATATTCAATAATAATTCATATCTCCTAAACTACTATTATCACTACAGTGCGCAGGTTACTGGTCGATCACTATAGCTGTAACTAAGTAATATTACTGTACTCGGTGCTTAGAAATTGCATAATAATTTTCCACAAACACTATTTATAAAAATCACAACCATAATGTAAATACAATTTTTTTCGCGTATAGTGATCTCATCTTCTTCGTCTAAGCTTATTACGATGGCCTTGTGTTTCTAAGTATCACTTGCCTATTTTAAAATTCTCCATCATCTTATCACGATGGTCATATCTACAAAAAATATTTACGCTGAAATGCTATGCGACGCAAAAAATCGTAAGGAAAATAATATAATCGATTTAATTTTATATGGTTTTTATATTTAACGTAAATTCAAATAGGATTACCCAATAATGTTTTAAATGAAGAAAAAAAGAAGAAAGATAGAGATTATTTATTTTAGATCATCTCTTTTATCTGTGTTTTTCTTAGAATTTTCTAGAAATTATTCGATTTCAACTTTCGATTTACTTTTTTCGTCTGTGAATATCTTTTATGTCAATTAGATTTAATATGGCAGCATGTGCCTTGGGGGATGTTACTTAAAGGTGAAAAGTGACAAAAATTTGAAAATGATACTCAAGCTAAAAATGTTAATATAGATAAAAGGAAAGGAAAGAAGGAATATTTTTTAGGGAAGTCATTGTTATGATTGCACATTGAATGTATACGCCAACGAAATAATATTTTTTTTCCATTGTTTTACAACAACAACACCAACAAAACAACTCAAACTGAAGCGAATTATGTTTTTGGTGCCTGTAAAATAAAAAAAAAAAAATAAAATCAGTTGGGGTGTTAAAGTATATGTACTTGATGACACAAAAGAAGATTGTTATAAAAATTGAATATTTTTTTTCTCTCTTGATTCTTATGTTATGTCTATGCTATGCATACTATGTACATAGTTAGTACAACATCAAAGTATATTTAAGTAATGTAATTAATACCCCCATGGTAATTTTAGTCGCTTTTGAAGCAGATGTTTTCTTTATTTCCTTCCTAATTACTAATTAGAGAGATCCTCTTTAACGGAGAAGTATAAAAATGATATGCCAACATATACAAACATATATAGATATTTTCAAGCCTTATTTATAAAAAAAGGAATTGTTTTTGTAATTTTTAATTAATTGATAATTTGGGTACAATATATTAACGAAATAATTACCAATATGTAGTAAAGAACTACAACAAAAACAATAGCTTAAAAAATTATAAAAACAAATATAAAT
Source organism: Platyura marginata (assembly GCA_026745375.1). Taxonomy (NCBI): domain Eukaryota; kingdom Metazoa; phylum Arthropoda; class Insecta; order Diptera; family Keroplatidae; genus Platyura; species Platyura marginata. The sequence goes on from JANSTT010017519.1 coordinate 4,478, forward strand.
TAAATTGTAAATAATTTTTAATTTTGGAAGGCATCAAATTGATAATACTATATAAAAAAAAATGCATACAAAATTTTGTAAAACCACTTTTTTTTTAATCATTAATGTCTTTAAACAGTTTTCAGCTCGACAAAAAGCTTGGGTATCATCTTCGCTTGCACTGGGTGCATCAATAAGTCCATATTTTATCAATAAAATGTGGCATAAAATTGGCATTAAAAAATGTATTCTATTCAGTTCATTTTTGATGGTCATATCGTCGACAATGTTACCATTCAGGTAATTCTCTATTACATTAATGCATTAATGGAACGAACGCCTTACGTTTATTGTAAGTAAATTTCACACCAATTTCAGCACATGTTTTTGGGGCTTGTTTACTGCCAGACTAGCAGCTGGAATGGCTTTAGGCGCTATACAATTGCTTGTTCCTGTTTACATTCATGATATCTCAACGGTAGAACGGAAAGCTGCCAACAACTGTATATTACATACCCAATTTGCCATTGGCATTATAACAATGTATATTGCAGGTATGTACATATGTGTGGTGTAATATAGAATCACTTATTAAATATAGGGAACGTCATGCTCAGACAATGTGATTATATTCATATTAAAATAGTTTCTCATATCAAATCGTAGAAATTATGAAAAAAGTAGAAAAACTTTGCTAATTACTTAATTTATGTAATAATTCATAAATATCGACCAGTATTACGTGTTTGAAATTACAATTGAAATATCTCATATTAGGATTTAGTTACCTACTTATTTAAGTACTTAGAAAAAAAATTAAAATACATAATGTCTATTGCTCTAATTATGTCCTCATTTAAATACTTTAATTTAACTTCGCTTTTGTGTGTGTGTTTGTTTGTAGGGAAATCTTGCAACGAGTGCGATTAACCCACTTCCTAATCAAAATGAATCTTGCGACATAGACTCATTGCCAATGACAATGCAATCTATCTATATTTTGAGCACAACCACCCTCTTCCCAACCCCAAATTTTTTTTTTTTAATTTTTGAAAGTGAAGATGCGGAAAATATGATGCAATATTTTCCTACGAATTGTAGTCATCAATGAGCAGCACAAAAATGTAAAAACATTTTTGGAGTTTTTATTGGCATGAGTTTAGTGGGGGGAAGTTATGTAATAAAAATGTGAAATCTTGATATGTGGCCAAAGGATTTACTTTGTTTTTTAGGGTTTGTTTATTATGTCCTTTCTTTGATTAAAAAAGTCATCCCAGCACTATTTAAAAAAAAATATTTCAATTTAAATTTTTCAAAAAATAGTAAAAAAAAATTAAAACTACTTATCTTATAGTATATCGAACAAAGTCATGTTCAAAATTTACAAAATCCGATGGGCGTTTAACCTCCATACTTTTTTTCGTTTTCTTCTATCAAAATAACTTGAGTTTTTTTAAAAAATTCTGAGGAGTCGCCTCTGAACAGGGATTAAAAACAAAGTATGATGGAACACTGTATTGTATATATACTTACCCGTTAGTAAAGGCTAAATTAGGATTTTCCTTAACATGTAATACATAGTAACTTTTCATAGTAATAAACTTTATCCGTAGACGACTTACCTGATCTATAATACATACATGTATGTATATGTAGATAGTACTTATATGATATTACAGTAACATTCTATATCCCTAATTAGTTCTTAAATTTAATTTAGAAAATATTTTCGAAATCAAAAAAACCTTAAAAGAAGCTACAGCTGGATACTTGGGTATACCTGTAACATGATATCAAATCGAGTGAGTGGGTGAAAACAACAGAACAAATTAAATATTTGTAATACGTACGTACAATGTCAATCGTACATAGACAGATATATAGGGGAGGGTGGAGGCAGATTGGGCAATCTTATGTTTTAGACCATGATGGTTTGGTTATTTTATTAAACTTTGGAATGTTATTTACCAAATGGTCAAATGTTTAGTTTTTGTGATATACTTTTTTTCAAAAGGTAATCTGAACCACTATAAATATGGAATATATAGGGAAAAGTTGAGTTTTATAATAAACTTTTTGTTCATTTTATTGTATTTGAAAATAATTAGTTGTTTTAGCAAATCGAATGTATTTTCTGAGCATACTACTTTAGAAAAAAAAACTTTTTACCCAAAGATTTCTTAATTTACTTTTTAAATCTAAATGTAATCGTTTATAATTAATTTTTATTTTTGTTTTATTTCGGCAGTCATCATTGAAGAGCAAACTTTTTATTTAGTTGAAACCGCTTTAATTGGAACCACGGCAATTAAATTATACCCGTTGATTTTTCTCCTATGTAGAATATAAATTTAGTGGTTGTTCGTACATAGCCTATTTTGTACACTTTTTCCCCTACTTAAAATATACTGTTGATATTAAAATTGAACACATTGTTGCTATAATAAAGTAAAAGTTCAAGTCTAAATATAGCAACTATACTCTTATGTCCTTTTCAGTTAACTCGAAATTTGAAGTGTAAAGCTTCTTTATAGTTATATATATATGGATATATGTCCAGATAGATACTCTTTGGGGTTTGATTCTATGACGACGGTTGATATTTATTATTTATTACTTACTCACATATATACTGTATATACATTTGCATTTGTTGGTATTTGTATCATTTTACAATTTTATCTATTAGTAAAACTAAATAATTGGTCTAGAAAGTTTTTGATTCTATTTTTGATGTCCTATATAATTTCTATGTATAGGCAATAATGAAAAATATCACTTAACTAGAAAGAGTTTTCGTTTAATTAAAGCTTTTCTCATAAATTTTCGTCCTTTTTAATAAAAAATAAAAGAAGAAGGGTTTTTGGAAAACACAAAAAAAAAAAAAAACAAATCCTCATTATTTATACTCTGTTTATATTAAATTTTTATGCTTTATTGTGTACTGATATCGATAGCCATTTATCAATTCGAATGGAATGATGGCGAAAATCCTTAGATTGGTTCGTCGTTTATGTGAGAGAAAAAAAGGGGTTGTAAATAAAAAAAAAAAAAAAAAAAAAATAATACAACAGAAGTAAACAATAACGTCAAAATATTTTATGCAAAATTTTCTATTTGATTTATCGATGCTATTGAAAATTTATGTACCAAACCTTGTATTTCTTATTGTGATTTACAAACTACGAAGTAAATTTGAAAGATTATGTTCTGGTGTTCTTTATAACATGATAGAAGATTTTTTTTTTCTATTTTTTTTTGGAAAAGAGACCATGGTCGTGGGTTGATTTTCCTTTTTGAAGGTTTTTCGTTCCCGTTAAAGTGTTTTTTTTTTCGTTCTTAAGTGATTTGTATATTTATGTCTGTTGAATAATTATTATGTTCTACATACATACATATGTATATACAAATATTTTAAGAAATAAATACTTACATTGCTTAAAAATCAATAGTCAAGCCACGTGTTCAAAAGTCTTTCTTTTTTTTACTCATCATTGCGAACATTAACATTTCTAATTTCACTTTTCGCCATAATGGAATTTCATCTCTTTGGGGTATGTTCGTAAATCGATCGTATAATTTGATTTCAATCCGAAAAATTGTATTTATTTGATACACTTGCGGGTACTTTAAATTAAAAAATCTTTCCACTTTTTATTGGTTTGAGAAAATATTATTGTTTATGAATAAATGTGTGTATTTTACGAATACTTAAAATCGAGTTTTTAGTTACATTGGATTTCTCAATATTAGCAGAAAAATCTCTGAAAATCACGATGGGCGTATCTTTTATAATCGGAGTGTATTATTATTCTATCGTTTCAAAATCAATCTCAAAATTTACGTAAAAACTCATTTAGAAACTTGACTTCTTGACAATATTGTAAATGGGTTTTCTGAGAAAGTTGTAATTTTGCAAATTGCGAAAACAAATATTTGGCATAAACGAGTTCTGCTCGATTCTATTAATAAAAAAAATTCTTTTTTTAAAAATTAATTACAGGTAACCCTCGTATAACACGGTACTTCTATAACGCGTTTTCGCTACAACGCGGTGTTGAAATTGCGGATGCAGTTTCGTATAACGCGGTCTTAAAATTTTCAAATATTAATTTTTTCACTTTTCAAAATATTCTTTAAAATAGAATACACATTTTATACGAAGCCTATCTATCAAGTTTTTATAGCTGCGTTGAGAATTAGTCGAAATGACCATTCAAACTCAACTAAAAGTTCATTGAAACGCGAATTTGTATAACGCGGTATTTTTGTGGAACCTAACCTCTGCGTTATACGAGGGTTACCTGTAAGTGAACTCAAATTGATTGGATATGTGAAATAATCTTGCGCATAATACTTAAGTATTTTTTTAAATTTATATTTATATTCTAACTAATTATTATTGTTTACTACAATTCTTATTTTTTTTGGAATTTTTCTTATTTAATTTGCGTAATTAAATGCTAATTCATGAATAGATACGTACATATATGTAGATAATAATATACCCCACTTACCTATACAGTACTTTTATATTGTCATATATACAGCACAAAATTATCCCATAAAATAATAAATTCACCGTATGGTGTCATCATCATTAAATTGGTGTCAATGGCCATTTGATATATACAATTTAGCCCATTTAATAGATATGACGTAGATTTACTTATACATTAATTATGATGGGTATATCTATAAGTATATATGTATGTACCCAAAATATTATATTTTGGTAATGAAAATTTCGATAACTTTGAACACGCAGTGACAAATAAATATCCACTTATTCAATAATTCTGTCGATATATTATTTTTATCAATCCTACTTTTTTAAAAAAAGGAAAAAAAAATATGAGAAATTTCTTTTCAAGCAGCGCATCAAAACAAACACGCAACATATCAACGATGACCGGTCAAGTTAAATATTAACTTGAAGTTAATAAAAAACGTTTACTCATAATAAAAATTGTCAACTTGATGTCGAAAAACGTTTTTAATTAAAAATGCTTAACATAATTGGGTCACGTTTTTTTAAATGATTTATACAAATAATGTATATACTAAAATTCCATCGCCCAATATTAATCGAATTCGCCAACATTAAAATAATAATTCATTTAAATTAATTTTATAACATGATTGCGATTCCAAATTTATATATTTGATGAATTTATTAACATTTTTATTTTTATTGTTTAAATTTTGACATATTAGTGCTACAATTGCTGGTATGAATTGTGTGCCATTTTAATTTTATTCTCGTTTTCTTTTCGACGTATTGGTGGTATTATGAGTTCTTTATTGAGTGTCGGCCGTCTCTAATAAGATGTGTTAAAAAAAACTTTTTTTTGGAGTAAAAATGTAGTATACAGCGTTGCTTTAAATATAACTTTACATTACGTTAAAAAAGATAGGAATATTTTACCCATAATTATATCTTGCCTTTTTCTACCCCAAACTTTAACATATCTATCTACATATATATAATGTACAGGTGGACAGATGAAGTGTATTTTTTGGATTACAGAAATCATGACAAATCAAAACACCTTCACAACAAAACTTCACATAAAATCAAATATAATACGTTCTTATTCATTTTATATGAATTGGTATATCGTGTTTCGTGTTGTTGATACTACAATACTTTACTTTACATTTACACTATGTATGTACTGTGTAGTTATATATAGACAGAGCCCTTATGTATGGATGTATATAGTCATAAATTAAAGTCACAACACTCCCATAATTATCTAATAAAACTTAACGATTAAACGTTCTACAATATCGTACCTATCTACATATATACATATACACCTATGGCGGTAGTATAGTGTAGGCTTATCTATATGCAGCGATTATTGATTAACACCATAATTGAGACCCTTTATTCGTAAATAAACATAAATCAAAAATAAATCACATCATAGATAGAGTAGCGATATTTTATACTGTATATAATAATACTAATAATAATAATAATAATAATAATAATAATAATAATAATGTGTACTGACTACAAATTCCGTTTGGAATACACAATCAAAATATACTAGTAGAGGTAATTGTTTTGAAAGGGTAACGAAAATAATAAAACCGTTTCTAAGTACCTACTAAAGTGGTGTGACAATTAAGTGGGGACATAAATTTTCTGGTTGAATTATATAAAGTAAACGTAAAGTATGCCAAAGAAATCGTTAAAGTTTATCAGGTAAGGGATGTTTCTATATACTTATATTGTAATTGGATAGATTTCTTCTGTTCGAAATGTATATTCGTATTATAATTGAAGTTTTATCTTACGAACGATAGCATTGTTCATAGTTTTGTTATTTTGGTTATTCGGACCGAAATATTGTCAGTCTGTAACAATAAAAATGACGGAAAAGATTGTTTATAATCTTATTTATTTATTTAGAAATGTTTGCTTAAATTTAAAAATAAACTCTATAGGTGATGAGACTAATTTGAAATACATAATTAGATCAATTTTCAGCATTATATTCACTTTATTAGAAAAAATTGGTAATATTTCGCTAGAAGCAAAAAATAAATCATTTTTATTATTATTATAGCCAAAATGTATGCGTAAACATTCAACAAACTATCAAACCGCGGTCAGATTGCCCTTAATAATTATTGATTTCAATATAAGAAGTTTTTCTATTGATCTCTTTCTTTTGAATCTACTCAGAATATTCGGATTGATGGATTGACGGTAACATTTTAAAGCTACTGCACCGACGATTTCAATAATAATTATTACGCGAATCAATTGTTTTTTCAAATAGAAATGAAGAATATAAATAAATAAATTCTCATTTGAAGCTAAATTATTATTTAATGGAATTGCTATAGAGGAGTTATATCCCCTAATGTATACAATGTGTACAATTACAAATTTATTTCATTTTTACGTTTATTGCTATAATTAATTTCATTTCATATTTCTCAATTACAGGTACATATCGAAACTTTATATTATCGGGCATTACTTCAGCTACTGTTTCGTTATTATTTATGATATGTTTTTGTTTCGTGCCTGAATCGCCACGATATCTATGCGAAAAGAATGAATTAACAGTTGCCCGAGAAATAATTGGAAAATTCAAAGACATTGATAGCGATACGGAATACTCATTGGGGCAATTGGCTATAGAATCTAGTGAACAAAATACTAGAATTTCGATTATTTTTAATGGAATATTAGGAGCACGTTTACTAATTACTATATTTGGCCTTATTATATTCGAACAATTGGTTGGGGCAATTTCAATCTGGTTTTACATGGAAAGGGTGTTAATTCAAATACGTAAGAATTTTCTTCTGCATTTTTATTCTATTACTATTACAGCATTATTATATTATTATAGGTACTGATTTTTATACACCAGAATTTATTGGACTTGTAACCTGCATTATATTTGCGGTAAGTGTACCATGCCCAAATCTATTGGGATATAAATGGAACACAAAATCATTGCTAATCTGGTCAACGGTATCAATGAGTTTAGCTGCATTTATTTTTGGTTTGTACTGTCATTATACTGCAATTTTCAAAAACAAAGATGAATTTACCGAAATTCCACTGTATGCAATTGGAACGTTTTACTTTTTCTTTGCAATTGGGCCATACCGTTTAACATGGTATTTTATTGAGAAAATGGTTCCCGATCATCATTACATAACGGTTCGTAGTATACTGATATCAACAAGTTGGTTGGTCATTTGTGGAATTACACGAATTCTTCCGCGGCTATTGGATTTAATTGGTGTTGGATGGCTCTTCTGGTATATAACGATTATGTGTATATTTGCATCAATATTTATGGCCGTATTTTTGCCAACATTTAAACTTTTACCGGAAGAACGGAAATTGTTTAGCGGCAGTGAAAGTAACAGTGATACTAGTAGTACTAGCAATCATGTTTAATATAAAAACAAAATAAAAGTTTGTTTGAAGCTTTTTTTAAAGACTGATTTAATTAATTAGATGTTTATAAAGACTTTTATCTTATGTATAAAAAGTACACTTGTGCTGTACAGTGTGTTGTGCTAGAGATTATAGAGGACAATGAAATTAGTCACAAATTAGGTTAAATGTATGTGAATATAAATAGGTATATATAATGACTAGACACTAGACGTATTAATTAATTCGATCGAATTTTAATTTTTCAAAAATTTGCTTAAGAATTGAGATAAGATAGCGTAGCACAGTCTATATACTACAATTTAATAGAAGTTCAATTGGCTGATTTTTGAATAATAAATAACTTTTCCTACATTTGCTCAGAGTCTTAGCTAGAAAAACGATTTCTATATACGAGTGACGTAATGTTAGTTTTATTTTTTCTTATGCAAAGTACTTCAGAAATTCTTTCAATAATCTTCGTAGCTCCGTTTGAGAAAATCATCAATATTCAAAACTGGATATTTTGCAAGTTAACTTTTCTATAGAGAATTAGAATACGGCAGTTTTGAGCATTGATGATTTAATTGATGTTTTGTTAGAAAATTGAAAGAAATTTATAATGCAAAAAAGATTGCAATCCAAATTGGATTTGAATTAAGAATATTATTGTTAAAATATTTAAACAATTAACAATGGTTATAATGATTATAGTAAGAATTTTAGAGGTACCTTGTATAGACAAATATAAAAACTACGCTACGTTATTGCTATGTACAATACCGACTTAATTCATCAGTAGAATTAAATTATTTATTCGCTTAATTTTGAAATAATTTAATTTAATTAATTCTTTGGATAATTATGTAGTATCAGCGGTTGTACTTTATTGTGGTATAGCAGTGCAAAGACTAATTAGAATTAAAAACTACTTACCTTTTAATTCGAATATGTAAATATAAATATCGATAAAATGTACCCCTAGTTATAGTTGCCAAATATTGATAACCATTATTTATATTAGTTTTATGTGCTTATTACTTAATTATTAATTAAATATCTGTCTGATGACGATGAGTGTAAATAATTTTAATTTTTAAGGAAAAAATAATAATAAAAAATTTTTTTAAAAATATTTTTTGCGATCTTCTTTATTTATATTATATTTGTGTACTTTGAAGGAGCGAGGGAAAAATTCTATTGCATTAAAAACCAGAGTAAAAGGAGTAACTAATACTAATATATATATTATAATATAATATAATGTTTTGTCTTCTTGTACACATTATTAATAATATAATATGTTGTGGTATGTGTGATCCCATCAATTTAATGATCTTCTATTGTTATTAATTAATCAATAGACAGAGTTATAGAGGGAAACATAAAATACTGTTTGGACGGATTATTATTTAGTTTACCATAGGTACCGTAATAATAGGCAATCGAAATTTTAACAGATAAAAAGTAAACAACAATGACTTATCAATGTTGATGAAATGAATTTAGAATTTGTGGCCATGTGAAAACAAAAATTAAGTTATTGAAAAGAAAAATAAAATAATGATTTATGTTTTATGTTTCATTCAAATAAGTTAGATTATTAGTTTACTGTGTGCTATAGAAAAAAAAATAAAATAATTTAAGTGAAATCATTACGATGGCGGCTAATGGAATTGAAACAAAATGGTAAGTTCTTGAATATATATTTGATTTGGAATTAAAATAACTTTGCCAAATATTAATTTATTTTTGTGAGATTTTGTTGAAATGAACAATGACATGTTTATTATCAATATATCTACGTACATACATACATACATATGTGAGCATGAGACTTATATTGACCAACGAGATTTTCTATAGTCTCAAATTGTTATCTATGCATGTGCATTTTATTGTCAGTTTTGTGTATGTATTGAGTTCGAATTTGCGGTGAGTCAAAATCAAATCAAAATAATTTTTGAGTGCAATTTATTTAGGAAATAATAGGTACACAGCGTACGAGAAAAAAGAAGAAGACAAGAACAGGTTCATGAAATGAAAATTCCTTTTTTCAGATTATTTTGTTATACCAATACAAAGGACACTGCAACTGTTCTATTATTTCATTTTTAAAGGATTTAATATAAGATTTTGTCGCATCTAATATTTTAAATTCAATTCCAACAAACAATAAAACCATGACAACAAATAACTACTACTACTCAAATAGGCTTATTTAGATTACTCCCTTGTAATATGTTTTGAAAAATGTAATTATTCATTCTCTTCGTCGGCATAAAATCTGCACCAGCACTGCTGTTTGTAAATCTCTAATCCTATTATAGAACTTTTCTTTTGGGAATGTTTTTCTGTGTGCAATCTTGTATTTTATTACTTTATATAAAACATTTCTAAGCCACTTCTTTGTTATATTTGTTTAACAAATTAAGGTTGGATTAAAACTAATTATTAACACGGTTTTGGGTTTTACATAATATATCAAGAAAACGGGCTTAAGGGATATGTTATGAATGTTTTATACGTATGTATAATAATGATAGCATAAAGCCAACAACATATCATAAAAACACTTGTCAACCGTTATAATTTTGATAATAGTAACAAACAAAAGTTTAACAATGTGTCATGTAAAGCTCAGTAATGGTCTTAAGAATTTTATATAAATGATACCTACTATATTTCGTATTCGTATGTATACTAACTAAACTGTTCGGGTTTTAACACTATATACATACATATATGTATGTACTTATGTATATATAGAACAATATGCATAAGTAAAATATGTGTAAAGCTTGGTCTTTTTTTGAGTTTATACATTCTCGTATAGCTTTATTTTATTTGACAGACAAAATGAGAAAAAGTTTTGGAAATTTTTGCATAAAATCCAAATTTTATACAACTGCGACATAATTTTGGAAAAAAACTTTCTCACTTTTTATTCATCTTAATTTTGAATTTATGTTGTGTATATTCAAATGGTTTCAAATGATTTTTGTCTTGTGCTATAAATAATGGGTGCAAATAAAAAATTCAAAAAAGTTTTTCAAAAAATAGATTTTATTGTCTAATGTTTTTTTTATAATAGCCATAATGCGTCAATAAATTTTCTTCTAATGGGCTGGCAGGGTAGTTACATTTTATTTGTTTTTTTAAACATAAGATGTTAACCCATTAAGGATCAAGAACATCCTTTTCCTGATAGAGAATAATTTTTAAATAGGAATTGATTTTTTTATATTTATTCAATCTAGAAGAATTTAGTTGTAGACATAGAAATATTAATGGAAGTAATTTTTAATGGAAGAATTTTGTAGCAGGAGTAATTAATTAATTCAATTTCTTTCTAAAACTATCCTATGTAAAGACAAAAATTTCGTAGTAACAATAAAGGATCAAGGTATTCCAATATACTTACATACATATACTTACTTAACTAACATCGTTTATGTACCTAGGTACTGGAAGTAATCTAATGTGTATATAGAAACTCTATGCGTACCCTTCTCTGATACAAATTGTTCTACTTAGTGTAACATTAAATAGAGTATCGAATCACAATATTTGACATTTATTTCATCAATCAAATGATATATAATAAAGAAGAAAAAAAAAAACTTAGCTAAACAGAGACTTATTCTATTTCGTATATAGAATTTGCTATTATTCCAACCCCCTTTGCGTAATTTTACAAATATAAATCTATTCGGTTTTGTCTTTATAATTTATACTTCTTCATGGTAATATGGATTCTATAGCTTTCTATATAAGTATTGGCGGATCTGTTTCTGACTGATCTTAATTAATGATGCGTTTAAGGCTACCATTATCATAATAAGCTAATTTGATGCTGATGACGTCATTATTTATGTCTTACTAAAATATTTTCTATAGAAAATATAGAGTTAGTAGGTATATGTATGTGTACTTATGTACATAAGTATGTATTTATTAAAGCTTAATTTATTTAACTTGATTATTTTTTTTTTTTGGTTTTCAGTGAAATATTTATTGAAGTTAGACTTAAAGCTTAGTTATGTCATTTGTAACCTGAAGACAGTCAATATATAAGCATTTTTAGAAATAATGCCCAGTGGGTCTATCACGTATCACCACTCTCAAATTTTGTTTAACAAATTCAACGAATTCGTATTTTATATCACCAATATTAAGTAAAGAACTCTACTTTGGTGTTGAATTTGTCGAATTGTCGGTAACTATTGAGTTACTGCTATATTGAAAAATTTCGATATTTAATTTTTTATGTATCAAGTGAGATTTTTTTTATGACAAAATGTGATTAAATATTATAATTATAATTTGTAATTCAAATTTTAATAATTCAAAAAAATTACATTAAAGAAATGTTTGTAGCGGCTCGCTTTTTGAAATTGTCTACTGTCGATATAAATTCTGAAAGGAATTTATTTCGACAGTAGACTTTG
>JANSTT010017520.1:0-16813 GCA_026745375.1 Platyura marginata
ATTTTAAAAACTTATTTTTATTTTTTTTTTATTTTAATTTTATTTGGATTTTTTTTTTTTTTCCTTTTTTTTTTTTTTTTCTTTTCTTCGATATCTATAAAAAAAAAAAAAAAATAAAAAAAAAAAAAAAAAAAAAAAAAAAAAAAAAAAACAAAAAGAACAATCAAATTTGTATGTATATAATTCACCTAAAATGATTTATGTCTAATTTATGTCACCACAGTATTTTTTTTCCATCTATTATTTCACAAAGAAAATACTTATGTACTTTCGCTAGTTTTATTGTTCTTTCTTTTTTTTCTGCGGAGAAAAGACAAAGATATTACAATTACAACACTATTCATATATAACAATAATTGGTTTATATTTAATTTTAACAAGTAACAAACGTACATAGCTTGAAATTTATTTTGAGACTAATCTACTGTACGATTGTATCTACGTAATTTCACGAATGTACTTAAGAAAAAAAAAATATTGAAAGGCTTGAAATGGATGAATTGATTGTTAAACAGTCGTAACGTAATGAAGCAACACTAATAGTAATACCATAAATGAATGATAATTAATTTTTAGCTAATTTCCATTCAATTAATATTGCCGGCTTACATTTTTGTTTATTTTTAGACTAAATTCGAATTCTATATCAATATCGAATTCGCTCAATTATCTAAGTAGATACGATTGATTCTCATAAACGTAGCAGAAAATTGACAATTTTCTTTAAAAAAAAAAAAACATCTTTGAGAATTAGCGTAACGCTTCGTAAAGCTCCATATGGAAATTTGTCAAACAACAACAGTCTCTCTGCGAAATGATAAGACGGAGTTGTTTAGTAATCTAATATAAGATATTAAACTCACTTTATATACTTGCCGGCCACTGTTGAAAGATTGTTGTTTGCGCCACATTCTAATTAAATTATTGGCGCTTTCCTTTAAGTTTTAACTTTTTTAATTTCTTTCGTTCTATTTCTCTGTCCAATTTAACCCTAAAGCGCTAATCTTTTTTTGTTACACAAACGCAAAACGGATGGACGTATGGACTCCGCTTTAATTCCTATGGAAATACAAGTTTTTGGATCGTTTCTTTAAAAAAAAATAATTTTATTTAGGTAAACGTGTTCAAAATTAATAAATTTAAATGAAATAACACTTAATTCTGGTGAAAGAAAATAGAAAAAAAAATTGGGTTTTCACCAAACATCTTGACAGTTTTTTTTTTGGGGTTTTTTCAAAAGTGATACTATTTAGAACTTTCTTAATACTAAAGATATGGTTCTGAAACTTTGCATTTTTATATTATTTTGAATTTATTATCATTTTTTCCGAAATAAAAATTTTGGAAAAAGTTAACCCTTTAACACGTACAGTGCAAAGTTCATTTCAATTTAAAGAAATACGAAAAAACCTCATGTTTAAAAGTGATTGGTCTTTTCTTCCTCAGCAGAGTCCAACAGACTCCGTTTTGCGCTTTAGGGTTAATAATAGAAAACTAATGCCATAAAATACTTAGGTCAACATTAATACTTGGTGGAAGTAAAATATAACAACGTAAAATTGTTATTTTAACAAATACTATATTTAAAATCAATAAATTTTAATTTTGCTTAACGGTAACAAACTTCAAGAAACAGAATGTGATAAATTATTTTCTTTTTGTTTCAATATCGTTAAGCATGCGTATGTATATTGTAGATATATGTGTATACATACATACATACATATATACATTGTACTGTGCAGTGCATATACAATTCTTAATTCTTATATTATATTGGACATGGATAAATTTATTACATCTATTTACCAGCAAAGTGAAAGAACAAATAAATTTCATTGCAACAGCACCAGCAGCATTGCCAGCGCATGTAAATGTACCATTCATATTATACCGAATACCTGCCTGCCTACATTGAGGAATTTAAATACGACAACATGACAACGAACATAAAAAGGGGTCAAGGTTAAGTAGAATTTTCTGTTTCTGTTTTCTTATTATCGTTTTACTTCCAATTAGGTGACGGACGGCAAAAAGTTTTCTCCGGTTTAAAATAGGTCAGCAGTATACTTGTAGTTATACATAATACAAATAGATGTGCACGTGACTCATTGTTTTGTAAACAACTTTATAGGTAGGTATCATATTTTAATTATTTTGTCGTAATCGATTTTATTTTTAATTTACTGTCGGATACCTCCTACTCGCATAATCGTAAATATTTTTTTTTTTTATAAAAAATGCGGTTCATTGACCCTTATTTATGGACAAACGCAAATAAATTCATTGGCGGAATTTGATGAAAAAAGTTTCTTTCAAAGGTGTGGTTTTGTATCGTTTAACTTTGGCAAAACAGTGATTTTACAAATAAAAAAAAAAAAAAAACAACAATAACTCAATTTATGGGAGCTATGTTAAACTTTGGGAATGTGAATTTGGATTGAATGGGTTGAGCTTGAACATAATTTGACGTTGATATAGTCGACGACATCAAACATTAATGTTAATGTTTCACGAGATGGGAAATTTAAATGAGAACAAGTTAAATAAGTTCTTAATCGTTGTTGCTTTTAGGTATAGTTTTTTCCATATACAAAACGATCCAGAGAAATGACAACTGAAATTTCGAATTTCCATTAAAAATAATAAAAAGCAATTCATCAGTTCGTTTCATTTCGTTAAAATCGAATTAAAATTGCCGCTGTAACAACGCTTCAAGCTTGCGTTTATTTAAAAGTCAATGTAAGCCTACTACATATTCCCCATTTCTCAATGACCAAACTTAATAAACATTTGGAAACTTACGCATAATTGACCCCTATTTCACACTTAAGCGCTACTAAAAATCTTAAAAACTTTTCAAATTGTATCAACCGGAAATTCAAACATGTCCATGAAAAGGGCTGCTATTCCCCTATCTAATCGAATCAATTCTGAAATGAAAATATGGTGCAAAATTGTGGACATTAGATCATCTCTCATATGACTTTTAATGATTTTGCGTAATTATTCGCGCTAGAAAATATGTATATATGTCAATTTTATTGTGTGTGTGAAAAAAATTCGTTGGCCTTTTAGGGTTAACTTTTTCCAACAATTTTATAATCCGAAAAATGTTCTGAATTTAAAATACTGTATCTACAATAACAATTTTTATAAATATAGCACTATTATGACTTGAGCAAAAATTTCAATATTTGTTCCTGCATCTGGTATATAATTTGTATAAATAAAAATTTTATTTGCATGCTCAAAATTTGACCTCGTTTAAATTAATATGTTTTACTCTGGATAAGTTAATTTTTTTTGTTGAGTTTTATCAATTTAAATCGGTTTACTCAATTTATACTTAAAATATACGTTTACATGTCACGATGTACGATGAACAATGAACATGCATGTAGAGGTACTTATGTATGTATGTATGAAAATATATTTTAAAAAATGTACTCACCACAAAATGGTATACCCTCCGGTGACCAATTTCCATTATTGCAAACACGTCTTGCCGGTCCTAACAATTCAAAACCTCGCTCACATGAGTATGATGCAACTGTATCATGACCTAATGTATCGTCCGAAAACGAAATTGAACTATGTGCTGGTGAACCAGGAAAACTACATGACTGACCTGTAAATTTAAATAAAAATATTTAAGCAATTTTTAATTGTTATTAAAGTAAATTCAATAATTTCTAAACAAAAAACAAATTTAGATCACTTAATTGCATTTTACAGTTATATTTTGGTTAAAGAAATGCACCATGTTTATTCAGTTGATTTTGTGATGTAACTGTTAAAATAGAAAATGTACGTAGGCTAGCGCTAGTACATACATTACATACATACATATATGTATGTGGCATTACAGCATCGTGAAACAGTATATTGTATGTAATTACCGACAAATATATACATTATCATGCATCCAAGTGCATGTGAATTGTTTAACACCTCTTTCTATGATATTTGTAGAATTTATATGTAGAACAAATTAAGAAAAACAAATGCAAAAGCAATTAAGAAAGAAAACAAATTCAAGATGAAAATAAAAATCCAAACAAAATTTAAATTTTATAGTAAAATAAGACATGCGACAACTCATATTCTATATTCTATTCTATATTGTGTCTACAATCATTTTTTTTATTATCCCCGCTAATTTGGAAGAGCTTTCAGGATGATTTATCGAAAAAAACTTCTAATTAAAAATTATTTTTGGTATTTAATTCTGTCTAATGGATGTTTTTGTAGTTTGTACAGAATTTCATCAATTGACACCATGAACAACGAGTTCCATTAGTACGATAATCTACCCTAATTGTCGCCCTACATTGGTGAAAAATAGTGAGTCGCTTAAAGATCTACATTATAGCTGAATTCTTCTTCTTCCTAGGGCGCTACAACGTGCTGTACGTTTTGGCTTCCTTAAAGAGCATTAGGAATTAATTTTGTTTCCAAGGTATGGTTGCTGGTCACACAATTAATCCTAATCCGGGCTTTTTTGGAAATATTTCAATTGAAAATTCTCCAATTGCCAAATTCCACAAATTAACACACCTCAAGATGTTTTTTTTAAAACATTTGAATTGTATCCTTCGTTGAATCGACAATCGGCTGTTATTCCTTAAAAATGATGCCCTACACCTGCATTTTTAAGTGGAATCCGACCCACTCGGTCCAAGGTTCAAACACTTAATATTATACTCTTAGACAGGGATCGAATCTGTGACCTCCCATTCCAATGGCATTACCTCTACCACTAGGCCATTTGGTCGGTTATTTATGGCTGAATTACAACCAAGATTACAACAATAATTGTTCAATGAACTTTGTCGTATTGAATTTCCTTTTCAGTAGATTTTTAAAAATATGCAATAATTCAAAACTCCAAATTTGACCTGATTGTTGACTCAATTTTTTCTTTATATAGTTCCTATTGTAGACCTAAACTCTTTCTAATATTTAAGTCATCAATTAATCAAAAAAAAAAAATTACAGAAATGAGACAGTTTTCGATCTATCATCCAATAATTGTGAAATAGGACCTCAATTGATTTTTTAGGTCCACAATAGGGTATTTACACATTCATGCAATTATGACATTTGTTTAATATTTTTGTTCTACGATCGATTTCAGTTTTGTTTGTAAAATTAAAAAAAAAACTATTCAAAAAATGGTTACATCATCGATTTTAAAGTCAAT
The DNA here is from genome assembly GCA_026745375.1 of Platyura marginata. Lineage (NCBI taxonomy): Eukaryota > Metazoa > Arthropoda > Insecta > Diptera > Keroplatidae > Platyura > Platyura marginata. Next base: position 5,207 of record JANSTT010017520.1, read on the forward strand.
TTATGTACAACACAAATTTTCAGCTAAGATTATAAAACGATGTCTGTATTATGAAAAAATAAATATTTTTTCTGAAAGTAATTTTCCAAGAAACACGCATAACTTCACACAAATTTGTCGCACGAACTTTAGAATTGTTAAATTAATATTTCTCTGGTAGGAAACTTTCACTTCTATTATTTTTTTTTCTACAACAAAGGCAGTAGCATATTATACCTAATGAATTCAAGTATGTATATATATATATATATAGTTAAGTCACATAAAAAAAAAGAAAAAAAAAACCCATAACTTCCTGTTGATTTATAATAGCCCATGGCCTATGCTTGCCTATTTAAATATAATGAACAGACTCGTACACAGTTAATAATAATGCTAAAAGCTACGTGCTTCATTGGACTTAAGCTAACTTACTTATTGAGTAAAAGAGAAAATTCGAGAGAATTATATTTTTTATCATATTTAAGAAGAGCATTATTGTTTTCTTCAGAATTTAACGAATTACTCTAACTCCTATCTAATCAAACGGATCAAATGTTAAAAAAATGGAGATTTATTATATGGTCTTCTTCTCTATATTCATAAATATACCATACACCCATTCCTCGATTTGCACGATAGATACGTTCCGTGTAAATCGAAACCGTGTAAAACGAGACATAACATTTAATGAGTGTGTTCAATATAAAATAATAGAAATAATAGATTTTTTTTTTTTAATTTACAAACCACGTAAAAGCGAAACCAACCGATCAATAGCCGTGTAAATCGAGGGACGGGTGTATCTATGTTAAAATAGACCAATTTTTTTTTGTTAGCTTATAAGATTGCTATGTAATAACAACAACAACAACAATAAATATGTATAATGAAATAAAAATGGTAATCTAAATTATCTGATAGACAATTATAAAATAAATGAAATGATTCCATTGTCCATGGTTGCCCAATTTTCTATGCGGTTGTTGAAGAAGTTCTTGTTAAAATAATGTAAATTCTTCTATACATATAAATGTAACATATACCGCAATGAGAAGCAATTTCCTTTTATTTATCTTAACTTTACACGTTCAATCATAAACAATGCTATGTTATGCCAGTGTTGATAGACTCCCGCCGCCCATATTTGCGGACAATAGAATAAGTAAGCTACTGAAGAAATTGGTTTTTGTGTCGAAATTACTAGACCATAAAAAATTGTTCTTTCTATTTGATGTTGTCGTAATATTAACGAAAATCATACGAAATAGATTAATTATCAACAGAAGCGCAGTAATTTTGTTTTGTTTTTTTTTGTTTGATTGAAAATGTTTACAATTAAAAGTGAAAGAAATAATTACCTGTAAGTATTTTGATGCTTTTTCGACATACATATTTAACAATGTTGTAAGTATCTATAGATTAACATATTTTTCCCCTTAAGGGTTCATACAATTTGAAAAAATTAAAATTAAAAAGACATTCTTTATGTTTTTAGTGCATATTCACATATTTTTTAAAGTTAATCTCTTAAAGGCACCGTTTGAACCCGAAAGGGTTACCGTTTTCTAAAATTGGAAAATTTACCGGAAAATTGAGTGCCTTCTTAACGTTCCTAAAGCGTTAAATTTTTTTCTGAAAAATTTACTTAGCAAAAAATGCTAAAATAATATGCAAAGTTTGAAAATAATGTCTTTAGTACTCGTATTAAGAAAATTCAAAATTGTGTCACTTTTTAAAAAACCGCCAAAAAAAGGCCAAGATGTTCTTACGATGATGAGATCAATAATTCTCAAAAGCCACTGGTAGCGTCTAATGGAGAATTAGCTATTTAATGATTCTAAAAGGGTATTTTTGACCTTTTGCAAGTGAAGTAACACAAATAAATTTCTTCGAGTGTTTGTCAATACTTTTTTTTTTTTTAGCAACCAGATTCCAGAGTAAATTGAGTCTGTTGAGTTTTCTCTGGCGTTATAGACTTTATTGTAAAAGAGTCTAGTCTTTTCGATGTAAGGAGTCCCGCCAGAATCATCGACAATTCATTTGGTTAATATAAATATTTGGGAGAATAATTAAAATAATGTGAATCAATGTGGCCAAAGTTCGGTTCGGATTCTTAAAATCGCACTTCAATAATAAATCAATCAAACAAAATGGCGACGCTGTACTAAATATATTCGCGGTTGACCGCTAACTATAGATTGCGGAGCGGTAATTGATCTAAAGCCCCTGTACTAAGGTGAATTATGATCGACTTAAAAATTTAAATAAAACATCTTTTTCCGTCTGTTGTGTACATTTTGAGACGTTTTCGAATACATTGTGGCTTACATGGTTTACAATTATTACTATTTTCTGATATCATTTTTTTATTTGTTACTAACGAGAAGTCAATCTGTTGTTCGTTAACAGAAGCTAAGAGATGAAAAATAAAATTATAATAAGAATACCACAAACAATAATTTAAACAACCTACTCGTATCGCTACAGTTACTTTCTAACGTTTCATTAATTTAATTCTTATTTCTTATTTGTTATAATACCATTATAATAATAATAATAATAATAATAATAATAACAATAAATGCTATGCCTATTGAAAGAATTTAGTTTATTTCATTTATCGAAGTCTATATTTTATTGTTGAGTAAATTGCTGATAATTTTTTTTAAAGAACATCATGTAAACGATTGTGCTACATTATTCTGACAATTGTGACGGGAGATTGAATACAGAGCAGACGGCTAAATTTATGTGTTGATTTCTCATAAAATAAAATTCACTTCTGTCTTCTGTCCATAAAATTAGAAACAAAACTAAACAAGCACATCCTCAGAGAAGTCAATAAATTTGTATACATACTAAGAATAATGAAGTAATGGCACTTAACTGTCACCACTGTTATTACTAACAGTTCTGGAACAGGAAGGTTAAAATTAGGACTGTCTGTCTCTTTCAAATTGAAATCTTTATATTACTTTTTAGTATGCTAGAAAATGGATTCTAATCTAATCAAAAAAAGTAGCTAATCGAACTATCTTAGAATTAGTTAAGGGATATTGTGGAAAACTCTGCAATATTATCAGACACAACACACAATCGATAAATTAGGAACTTCACCAATTCTATGTGTTCCAGATTTGCGTTTTAAAATTATTGTTTCCTGAACTAAGGAATTATAAAATCCAAAATCGTACATCGAACAGGTGGAGATATTCTCTATTTAGCGAATCTGCGAGTATTCACAGAAAATGGATTAATAATTAATTAATTGGTAAAGAGATTATTAAAATCATTTGTTTTAGTTCAAATTTATTCTTTCTTTAAATTTTCTTCCATTATTTCTTGGACAGTCATCACTTGAACTTGATGATGAACTAGAGCTTATTGAATATTTTCGCTGATTGTAATTTTTAGTTTTCATCAAATACGCGATAAAATAAATTAAGTTCGAGGATAAATTTCCCAATTTTGGAGAATAAACTCATAGATAAATATATGGTGACAGGAGATAAATCTCCACTTATATCGCCGTTCATAATTACCAATACACAACAGATAGATAAAACTGTGGACTTGAAATATCTGCAGATAGAGATTAATTTAATACTCGTTCAAAATTACAGCTAAGAAATCCTCAGATGAAATTTTATCCTCGCTCAACATTAACGGCCATTAATTACTTAACCCTTTGAGGCCTGAACTTTTGTCGAATTATATTTTATGAAATTTTACACTTATTCTAGCTTGTTTTTGGTCGTAGAATCCAAATCTGGCAAAATGTTTTTGATCCGGATGCTAGGTACTGAGTTATCATATGGTATTTCATTTTATTTGGCAACATATTTTGCCTTTACTGAAAGACATTTTCCTAGCACGTCTAAGAGAATACAATTGCGCTTTCAACAATACGTAATCATAAACAAATCATTTAGTAAAACAACAAAGATTTTTGGGAAAAAAGTGAAATGGGACTGATCATAATCTAACCATTCAAACTTAACTGTTTCAAAATCTGTATTAAAATGATATTTGTTATATTTTACGGGAAAGTAAAGACTGAATTACACCCTCCATATATTAAGAAAAAATAGAAAAATTGTAATTGTGACGGAAAATTTAAATAAATGAATACAAAAAGTCTATATGTTGGCATACAATCTCAAAGGGTTTATTAACTGTCAAAATTTGAGCTCTCTAGCTTCAGCTGTTTAGCCGGAATCTTGCTTACGGACGAACGGACATATGCACTCTCGGTTACTAACGTCTTGGGTCTATTCGACCCAAAAAAAAACGCATTTAAAACATTGAAATGAAATGCAAACTACTTCACAATAACAGTAATCATTGATTGTTTAGTATGCAGGATTAATAAAATGTTAGCACGGTTTTCTGTAAGTTACTGATTTGGTTCACATTGAGGTAATTTTTTCAGGTGAGGTGAGGTAAAATCGATTAGACCCAGCGTTTGTATTCATGAAACATATTTTAGCGTTAATAACCGAGGGTTAACTTAAGATTAAACGAAAAATTTAAAAAATATTACATTTTTTAACGTCATACGGTTATAAAAAAATGGTTGATGCACCAATTTCCATATTAGCTGGCAATATCCGTTTTTTTTACGAAGAATATAGTTAATAAAAAAAAAAGTTGCAACTAATGATCGTATAGGAGGAGTATTAACTTATAATGAACTTAAATCAAACAGCTGACGTTGCATAACAGATTATAATTGCAATAACTCGTAATTTACAAACGCGTTTAAACCGTAATCTGTTGATAATGATTTGCGATAAAAAAAAACACACATTTATTACATATTTATAGAAGTAGAAAAACAAACTAACCAATATAATGTTAAAATCAGTTAACTGTAAGTTTCTACATTTAGTCAATACATAATACCTGATGTTTGCGGCAGTGCACGCCATACGTGGCGGTATACAATGTTCACGCGCATACTAATCAAAGTGCATTAGAGAAAAAAAAAAAAAAAAAAAACCGGTAAACTTATGGATGGTATAGGAAAAACTTATTATTATTTCTAATTTTCAGTGAAAGATGATCGAAACTAGTGCCAGGCGATGTTAATAAATATTTTTTATATTGATTACTTACAATGTAACGTTTTAAAGTCATTTTTTTTGAACGCCAACTTGGCGATATCGAAATTGTAAAGAGAAAATGATTTTTTTTTTAATTGTGGGTAGATGTTTTTTTTAAAATACTAACAGAACTACTTAAGTAGGTACATATATGTATATGTATGATAAATACCAACTTTACGGATTCATTAATATTAATTAAAAATTATAATTCAAAACCAATCTTTTTTTACGATTTATACACGGGAAAAAATTCGACTAGATTTTCAAGCTTTTTTTAAAAAAAATGCATCTTTAAAAAGAAAGTGGATACCTGCTGCTAAAACATTAAATAATCACTTAAAATATTTGTGTATACATAAACAACACATTATATGCATGGAACCAGTGTTAGTTATAAGATCCTTCAATCTAGGGCAGCTAGCTTCAAATAGCTTTTTAAAGAAGACTTAAGAATAATTTAACGGAAGGCAAAATAAAGTTTAGCATGGATGGAAAGGTAGATGGGTTAACTTAAATATTCGACTTTACTTTATTAAACTAGGCATTTTGTAACAAAATTTTCATATAAATCAAAACTTTACAAACATGCCAAAAAATGTTAGCGCGCTTGAAAAATATGTTTTTCCGATGGGAGGCGGAATATATTTTTTTTTAAATACAGGGCACCGAACCAGCTTTTAAATTTCTCACAAAACATCGTACCAAACCCAAACAAATTGTTGCTTTAAAAGCAGAACTAACTAAGTCAACTTAGAGATTTCTGGTTGTATTATTATATAGAACGACTTATCAGATTTTGCCAGTATAAAGTATAAAAAAACTCAAAAACTGAGTGAATTCTGCTTGCAAACCAACAAAATACACTTATAGCTCGATTAATATCATTGTTTTATAATTAATTAAAATTGTTAAAAATCATATTGAATTTTTTACTGTGTAGAGATAGTCTAGTTCCATTTAAATTAAAGTATAATATGCAAGTTGGCACATTGATTCGAAACAATTTTTTGGTGGTAAACTCTGCAAACATACCAATGAGAAAATGTGAAGGAAAAAAAATAAACGAAGCCGGTACATAACAGATAAATATAGCACAGTTATTACCATCAGGTAAACATGGAATAAGAAATTTTTAACTGATTACGATATGTAGGTACTCAGTAGAATAAGGTGCGAATCGTATATGCAAATCAAATCAAAATAACGGTATTTACCATATATATACGAGAGATATTTAAACATACAGATTACCTACATATGTACAGATGTACATATATGTGGTGAATTATGTATTAGCCAATAACAAAAAAAAAGGAGTATTTAATAAAAATAATTACGTAAATTAAGTATTTTGTATAAATGTTCAGTCCGCGCATGCGAGAAAAGAATTATTATTTATTACCATCACGTAGAGTACAATTTGTTCAAGATGAAACTGTAAAAAACAATATTAATTAATTTAAAAGATAATTAATATTTGTTATTATTTATTCAGCTGGGATTATTTGGTGCGGAAATAGCCATAGGTAATTCTCTTCTTCTTTTTTTTTTTATTACCGATAGAAATATTTGTTTTTATTGAATTTTAGATAACTACGTATGAATCATTTATCAAAAATGTTTCGAGAGATTTCATAGACCCATAGAGCATAAGGTAATCTTTTACCTGAGTACCAGTTTCTTATAAATTCTTCTTTTGTACATCAACCTTCGCTTAATGCTAAATAAATGGTTTTTAAAGATAAAAAAAGGAGGTAAAATATTTGGGTGAATATAAAAAAAAAGATTATAAAATCTACAGGAATACGGTGTTTATACCAACATTTAATTTGAAGTCTCCAAAAGTCTACAAAAAATATTCCCACCTGCCTCCCTGCTTACTAGTAACTCATATAGAATACAAAAATAAACATCCGGTTTCAATTGACCTGTCAGGTCACACTGAACGAATTATTATTCATGTACAATTGTACATACAATGATCCAGACAGCGACAGACCGGGACAAATAAATGTAAGTCAAAAAAAAAAAAAAAATTGTGCCAATACTCGACGACGATGATTCCTCTACAGTCTACAGGAAATAATATTTACAACCATAAAAAAAATCCACTACAGAAGATGATGATGTAAAGACGGAAATGGATGATGAATTAGAAGATAACAACATTTGTAATGTGACTTTTTATTTTTCAAATGAAAACACAATCGAAATTATACGCAAAAAGGAGTAAACAATGCTTTAGCTACTTTTCTTGGTGAACATGACGCCGTAAGACTCTTTTTCCTCAAAACTTTTTTCTTTGCACCTTTATAATTTTATCTTACATGTTGGAAAATTAGACTACTGGGTGTACAGTAGAAAACGTGATATTTAACTTAGCTCCTTCCGTCTTCCTATACAGTATTTTGTATCCAACCTCTTCAAAGACAGGAGATAATCCTTTATATCGATTGTGTCAAGAACTTTGGTTAATAGTTTCAACTATGACCACTTTTGACCAATTATAATTTGACAGTTCTACTCTTTTGTCCTGTAGCCAAACGTTAAATCATTGACAAATGTATTATTGAATAAAATGACAACCTAATGCGCAATGTGTTTGCTGGGTTTCGGATGTGATTACAGTAGACTCTCGGTTATATTTACCAATTAAATGTCAGGGCTGTGGCAAATATAACTGAGAGTAAAAAAAACAGGGAGGAGTTTGAAAATTCATTTATAATTAATGACATTTTATCATCTTTTTAAACATACAAGGAATGTAGTTGATGAACTGTCATCTATCTAGGGTACACAGCCAGTAAAACTCGGCAGACTCCAGTGAGCTGGTCAGTGGACGTGAACATGTGAATTAAATATGGAAACAGATCTAGAAGAGATGGTCCTGGATTTCCAAAATTTATTTTATACTGTCGCGCATATGTGTGTGTTGTAAATGGAACTGAGTGAAAATTTTTGCCTAGTAAATATAACTGCGAGCAAGCAGTAAGGTATCAAAATCCGCTTGGTGTAAATATAACTGAGTGAAAAATTGACAAGTGACAACATTTTTGGGGTAAATATAACTAAGTATAAATATAACCGAGAGTATACTGTATTTCCCTTTTTTTTGGGTTTTTGTCTGGTTTTTTGATTTTCTTGAAAAACAAGATCGCAAAATATCGATCATCCCATAGTTTTTAAGCAAATGCAATTTCTAAATTATGTTTCATGTCTTAATACGAGTATAATAACACGTTTTAACTTCAAAATGTAACAGATTAGGTATAGATAGGTAAAGGTACCCATACCTATATATACTAGAAAAACCAATAAAAATTCTTTTATTATTTACTTCCTAGTTAACTCGTACAAATGTATGAGTAGGTACATACACAGCAAGTTCATCTATTACAGACGATCGATCTTGTTCTAGTTGTTTCTCCATAAATTGTTCAATTAATTTTACCAAACCGCATAGTGTTTGGTTGGTTTTGTTTTTTTGTTTTTTTGTTTTTTTTCAAAATACTACACAATTACATAGCCTCATCATTCCTATACAATGTAGTCAGCAAGCAATTTGTGTATGAATATTTTCACTTGGTCTTTAGACACCTGTTACAATACATAAATAAAAAAAAAATGATGTTACTGTTTCAAAGTTGTATAGAATATAGGCATATATAGTCATTGACCCTAATTTTATTTTTTAGGGTGAATTTTGGTGCACAATTTTTTATTTCATACACTGCAAATATAACAATGCATTTGAAATTCAAAATACAAATAATATAAGAAACTAACTTTTATCAAGAGTCTATTTATCGTTTCGTATTTATGATTTACCAATTCCATATCAAAAATCACTTACCACTTGCTAACGTAATTATCCATAATATTCCAATTAATGTGAAATACTCCTTTTTGACCTTAATTTTATTCATTGTGAATGAGTCTTAATTTTTCAAAAAAAATATTTTGTAACCAAACCACTGAGAATTTTTTAAAAATTCTTCCAAAGTAGCGGTATACACATTCAGGTCATCTCTCAAAAATTTCCATTTTTGATAAAAATTGATCGCACACAAAAAAAAAAAATTAAAAAAAAAACTAAATTAATAAATAATTTTGCAGCGAAAACACTAAACACCGTGTGCAACAGTATACGATCCGCAAATGTTCCCGTTAATTATTCAAAAATTCACCAAAAAAAAAAAAAACAAACAACAACAACAATCAAATCACGTTGTCGCGAACGGCGGCCTACAAATCAATAATAGAAATGTTCGATTTGAATAAAAAAATATTAAAAAGAAAGTTTTACCAGTGACTTTGAGAAATTTCACGTCTGATTCTACAGAAATACACTAAAATACTGAAGACAATATTGTGAAAACCAAGCCGCTTAATTTCTTTCCAGTCGCATTTACCTCACCGTACTCAACTCAACCGTATGTATAAGACAAATGGGCCCCTACCTTTCTTCCGTTTTAAGCGCGCTACTTATACGAGTAAAGTCCGAATCAGGTGGAATAACATATTGACGTTTGATTCATACAATATTTTACAGTTGATCATTGATGATTTTGGTATGGTTATGCATCTCGCAATAGTTTAATAACACTAAATAGTAACAATGTTGTTCTTAGAGGTTCTTATACATGGATTATGCCGACACACGATCAGGTCTATAATAATTGGCCTTGGTTGTGTATAGGAATTTTGTAAATTTGTTTTTTTGTAATTTTTCTTACACAATTCTATGCTGCTGTGTAACAGTTTCTGTTTTATTCTTTAGCAGAAAAACATATTATTTGTTTTTAATTATTAATTTCTATTAGTACAAAGACAATACCCTTGATAACTATTCCTTTAAAAAAAACGTACTTAGAATATAAGATAGAATAGGCTATTCGAATCTTGTTGCAAAACAATAAGGCAAGAGCTACAGGTGGATGGTGTGTTCTGAAAAGATTTGTAAACATGTCTGTCAAAATCGTAATTGCTTGTCTCTGTCTGTTTGGGATAGAACATCATCTTTTGAAACTAGTGGATGGTTCGGCCAATTCCGACATTGACTTTCGCTATGGCAGGAAAACAGACGCTTTTTTCATAATTTGTACACGCCCTTAGGGGTTTATGGTGATCTATTCTGTACCAGAACACCACCTACATCTAATTAGAGTTGACCAAATCAATTAGATCATTATTGTTTAGAGAAAAAGATTCTGCTATTTTGAGTTTCAAGGTGTACAACGGAACATAGCTTACCACTCAGATGATACAAGTAAAAGTTTTTTAAAAGATTTGAATAAGCAATTAACTGAGATTGATGTAATGATTAATTTAAAATTTCAATTAACCACAGAGAATAGCAAAAATACAACGTCGTTGTTGTTGTTGTTGTTGTAGCTGGTAGAATGTTTGTTCTAATAATTGTTCGGAGCACACCCTCCCGATTATCTCATTAGAAATTTACGATAATTCCATAGATTAGTAAGTATTATTGGACACTTTTAAGCGAGTCATATGATTTTATGCGAGATGCTTGTAGTTGGTTCCATATTAGCCATCGGTTTGAGGCATCTCACATACTCGCATGTGATTATTTAAGCATATCAGCATAATATGACAAATATTTATCAAAAATCTAAGTTATTAAGATATTAAATATTCTTAAATTATAAGCTTAACGTACATTTTATTCGATTCCTTCCAAAAACGACGGTTCTGTCAACACAAAAATGAAGTTGAAGTTTCTTCTTTCGAAATTTTTGATACACAAATTCATAGTCGCCCCATATTACGTTTCGAAATCGAAATCAACGCTAGGAAATGAAACTAAATGCACTATGCCCACTTTACTTCTGGCCTTTGTGACTTGCAATGGTGAATGTTGTAGTATTGTTGGCACAATTCTGGGGTACATGAAATATATGATCCTTCTTCTAGTATTTGTCGCTTTCTTTTCTTTTCTTCATTGTTGTTTTTTTTTTGATGTACAATTTTGTTTGTTTGTATGCCAAATAAATTGTACAACAATTATTTATGTACAATTAATCTCTCCTGAACATATCAAGTAGTAGTGTGTAACAATTACTTAAAAAAAAAAAAATGTAATGAGTCAATCAACAATGTCTGTCTGTATGTATATTAATGTCAGTAGTCAGTACATAATTGTTATTGTTCTTTGCACAATGTCTATAGTTTTAACAAATATACAATAAAGCAATTTATATAATGTAATTGTGATTGATCTATTAATTTTTTTTTTTTTTTAATAAAGTATGATTTTCATTTTATACATACATACGAGTATATACAAAATACCCTACGCTCTAGTTAATTTCATTGACTTAAGACGGAAAATGTATCGCATAAATGCAATGTTTCAGAGTAATTTTCAACAATCACTTTAAATAAATATTAATAAAATTGACTGAAATACTCGTAGTTATAAAAAAAAAAAAAAAGAATAAATAAAAAAGTTGTGTACATAAATTCGTAACAAAAAAAAAAAATATGCACGGCAAAT
>JANSTT010017521.1:0-16813 GCA_026745375.1 Platyura marginata
GAGTATTAAGGGGCGTTACAAACTCCGTACCAAAGTTATAATACCCTTCGATTAACATCATACGGGTATAAAAATTGATTCCCTTTTTTCTTTAAAATTATTGCACTCCACGCTCGTCGACACATTTCAATATAATATAAAAACAAAATTTCAATAAACGATCTAGAATCCGGGTATTGCCTATCGAATTGATTGAAGTTTTCTCTCCTCACCAAAACTGTCCCATATAGAAAGTGTTCCTTACCCCTGTGAGACTTTCAATGTTAGCCTCCATTTTGTTTGTACTATTAAACTGCCACATAAATCAATTTCAAATAGCAGTTTGCCTTTCGATAACATCGAGTGCTTATTTCAAATCATAACAATAACAATCAATTGTATATAAATGGGCGTACCGCAAGGTGTTCGTCCACCTCACTTATATACCAATTTAATGTAGTTATGTTGTATTGGCAATAGTGTATAGAAGACTAGACAACCTTATTGGACTGGAAAATTCTTAATCTGAGACGTTGAGAAAATAATCCAATAATCCATTTGTGTTCTACTATATCATCTTCATTCTCTGTGGGGCTGATGGGCTTATTTCGAAATACACAATGTACATATATGCAATATTATTGAAAAAGATAGAAAATACACAGCTTAAATATGGTTTCCCAAACTAAATTTTTATGTTTTCTTTTCTAACCTCTACCCAACAGTAGATCTATGAATGCTAGAAGGGGTTGTATATATATATGACCAAAAAAGATACCTTTTACCCTCAATATAATAGCCAAGTTAAATAGTAAATAAAAATAACACTTTATTCATGTCCGGACCGCTAAATCATTGTAAAGCGTTCCATTGTGTATAAGCAACAGACTAACAATGTAGGTAGACAGAGGTATGCATAAGGGTATAGGGTATTACGGTTTTATACAAAAACTTTTCCAAGAGAGAAAATGCCCCTTGTGGTTTATCATAAATATAGCTATTTCCGAATTATACATAATTGGCTTTCCCTTGTTACACACACACACACATACAACAAATCGAAATTTTTTGCCTACCGAAAATATGAAATAAAAATTTTTCGTTTTTTTTTTATGTTTGTTTTTTTTTTTTTTTATTTTATTTTATATTATATGAAAAACCAGAACCAGAGAAAAGAAAATGTTTACTTTACCTCTACATTTTATTTAAATAGTAACCTCGTTATGAATACAAAATACTTCAAATCACACAACCACACAGAGTGTAAACATCAAATTTTACTTGAATTGTTTCTTGTTATCAAAATTATATTTTGCCATTGGAGCAAAATTCAAAACAACGATGTTATATGAATATTGAATTCGGTGCCATTAAATTTTCCCTTTGAATTTCCCATTTTACTACATATATTATGTATAGAAAATATAGGTACATAGAGGTATTACCCTACATATATAGTAAATATATTACAAATGTACATCATGAGGTTTTCTATTGTAGTGCATTTGTAACATGTAGGTATGTATGGATGAATTTGAGTTTATGTAGTTCTAGTTACATTATAATATATGCAGTACAGGTCCGTATTAAGGATTTTAATTTTTCTATACTTAACGATTCGTTAGAGCTACCAAATGACCACAGAAATAATAAAATTAATTCAAAAGGCCTACTGCAATAAGAAATATTAATACTTATGGCACATAGGATGCAAGCGAACGCAATGAACTGTCACACTGAAGTTGATTAGATGGTTTTCCTATAGTGTAGTTACAAAGTGAACGTGAACGTAATGCAGCCGACGCAGAAGTTTTCCAACGCAAGGATTTTAACGTTTTTGACAGATTGGAAATGTCAATTCAATGATTCAATTTAAAATCGAACGTACATAAAAAATACGTTAATAAAATGAGATTTTATTTATTATTTGATTACAATTGTAGTCGACAGCTTTCTGAAGTCGTTGCACACTTTACTTATGACTTATAATAAATGTATATGCAAAAAATCAAGTTTTTAAAGACAAAACACAAAAAGCAACCCCAAACTTGTCGCACAGAAATATCAAACTGTCAAATCAACGTAGAAATTCTGCGTTCCATGTACGCTCCGTTTTCAGTTTCAAGTTCACGATTGCTTGCGTCAGTTTCGCGTCCTATGTACCTGAGGTATAAGGGATATTTTGGTTTCATATTTTCTTATTTTTTTTCGAGATACACAAAATTGTCAAACATAAGAAAAAAATATTTCTACGATCTTTTGATTGCTTGCCTCGCTCATAAAGCCGATAAGTCAATAATGCGTTGAGATAATCTACCAAAATTGATGGATTTAGGAATATTGTGATCGCAAAAAAAATCCCACCACCTCTTTTATTCTGTCTTTCTTATACAAATTTTTTTTTTGTTAAAAATGTGTTTTTTCACACTTTCTCCACACACTTATAGTAGGAATTTTTTCGTACTCATCCTTTTGGGGAATTTCAATTTAGTTGCCCGGTAATTGTCCTGCAGGGAGCAATTTAGATTTTGATCTTGGGGAATTTCAGTTGCCATGATGAATAGTTTATGAAATAATTTTGTTGATTCGTTGTTTTATTATCCGGTGCAAAAATGCATTTAGTATCAGACAATTTGATCAAAACAATTTTCAAGTTGATAAAGGTATAAAAATGATTGAAAAATAGGGTAATTGTCTATTATTAGACGTTAGGCATCATTTTAAGAATTTTAATAGAAAAATTAAAAACCCAGCCCTGCTTCTATTGCACTATAACAATATACAATTTGAAATGCCTCCTATTTCTATTTTCACTTAAATGATTTACATTTCTCGGTATAAACTATTCTAAGGGAATTGTTAGACATTCCAAAATTCGTTTGCATAATCTTGTTGAAAAGACCATACAACTTAATAGCCTTTACAAATCGTTCGTATCTATATAGGATATGAGACACTATATATGTAATAGGTACTAAACTATCCGACTGTTACTATCTATATGCATGTATGGATGTAGTTATGTTGTACTAAGTTTGATGCTATTTGGATGTATTATGTCACCTCAGGGATAAAATAGTATTAACAGATCGACTATCTGGATTTACGTAACTATACATTGTACAATTGTTACATGCATTCCAAAATCATTGTATTATTACTTCAATGCGATTTTGTTGGAGATTAATTATGCAGCGAAAATTGAGTTTCATTTGTGTAGTAAATTACAATATCATGATTATGATTTTCTATGCACGTAATACGTCTAATTGATATCAAATATGGTCAAAAAATACGTCAGAAGAATTTTAGATTAAAATTTTTCAAATTTATGATAACAAACGCTAACAATTTGCCCAACAAGAATAGGGAGTATGAACGAACATTATTCCCCATTTTATATTTTGAAACAAGGATAGATATGTGACAAAAAAAAATGTTCGCTTATTCTTTGAAGGTTTTTTTTGACATAATTTTTTATAGTAGGTAGGGTGCAGAAAAAATAATAAAATTAAAAATAATTATCCTTCTACATATATCCGTAGGGTTAGCATTTTTTTTTTATTTTAAATTTAATAAATTTACTGACATTGCTGCAAATAGGGCACGGACCAATTAAAATTTTCGAGCCCCTAACGCATTTTATTTGCCAACTTTTTTTAAATTTTAAATAACATATTTATTAAAAATAATTTTTTTAAAACCCACTAAAGAGGTTATTGGTATTTTTTAAATTTTTTTAATTTTTACTTTTCCAATAGTTTTAAATTATTTTTAAGAAATATTTTTTTAAAAACCCTCTTTAGCGCTACCCAGAACCATCATGAGTGGATTCATTTTTTTATTTTTACTTTTCCAATAGTTTTAAATTATTTTTAAAAAATAATTTTTTAAAAACCCTCCTTAGCACTACCCAGATTCATCGTAGTGGTTTTTTTAGATTTTTTATTTTATTTTTAAGCATTTCTAATTGATTTTTTGATTTTCAATCAAAAACAAAATTATAGTAGAGTTAATTTAAGAAAATATTCTACAAATTTAGTACTTAATCTCGTTTTTTAAATTCATTGGAGGCGTCTGCGCCCGTCCGTGGACCAAAATCGATATAACTTTACCCAGAGGCTACGTTTGGGATTTTATTTAAGGAAATTTTTTTTGTTGAAAAGAATTTTAATGTTAGAGCTTTTTACAATTTTTCAGGATTTTTTGAAAAAAAATCCCTAACATTTCATTCCGCTATCCCACTGCCAATTAAGGTCAAATCAACAAATATTCCCAAACCAAAAATCAGTCAAAGGTTCAAATTAACATATTAATTTCGGCCGACATCAGGCTATATTATTTTCAGTTTTGTCTGTGGAAAATTCCAAAGTGACTGGTCCTTTTTCGCCTAAAATGGATTAATCACAACATTTGAATAAATGAATTATATAAAATATTATACGGAAAAACGGAGTAGATTTTCCTGAGATCTTCCAAAAAAAAAACTTCCCTAATTTGTGATGGTCCTTTTTAAGAATTAAAATAATAATAATAACCAAAATAACAACCAAAAGGTTCAAAATCGAAAAGTAATAAAAAAATCAGTGGGCCGAAAAACATTTTTGCATGCGATATCCACCCAAACATGGTGCATGGTGTGTACGAACACAAAAAATATAGCGTGCAGATTTTATTGTTTCCTCTGCCCACTACCTCAGACATATTCTTACTTTAATCCGAATAAATGGAAAAATTCTCTTATTTTAAAGTAACAAATTTTATTTTCAATCTTTTTTGCCTTATAAATTATTTTTCCTTTTCAAAGAAAATATCGAGAAAATCATCAAAACATGCAACTATAAAGTGGGTATTTTACATTCCTATTTTTACCCATTATTTTATTGAACGTAGTTTTGAGAGTTTGAAGATTTTCTCAATTTTATGTTAGAAAACTGAACAAAATTTATAAGACAAAAAAGAAAGATTGAAAATGAAATTTTCCATGAAATCGTTGATTTTATCGCTATGAAAATATTTCCACAATTATGGGAATTATGCGGATAAAAGTAGGAATAACAGAGAGAGAGAGAGAGAGAGAGAGAGAGAGGTATAGGGAAAAATAATATCCACGCTACACATAATAACTACACACGTCACCAATATTTTTTAAACTCCCCTTAAACCAATCCAAATAATATCAAATATTGTTAGAATAATGATTGACATAACAGAAAGGCGGATATTACTTTTATCCTTTTTAAAAATCAAACTTCCTGTAGCATTAAAAAATTTCAATAATGCATAGAATACATGTAATACATAAAAACCAAAAAAAAAAAATTCAGAAAGAATTCAATACATACTTACATTTTAGGGATACAAATACGAAAAAAAAAGATAAGAAGATAAGGAAAAATCGGGATCATCTGTTTACTTTTTGTTTCAATATTCAAAGTATAATTATAATATATTTTGTATATAAATAAAGTATCTCAAGAGGATACACCTCTTCTATACACTTTAATGCCTAACTCTTTAATTACTATACTTCAGAAATCTGAAGATTTTCTCAAAAAGATGAATAATCCAAAACACAACAACATTTCTTGAACAAAATTTGCATAATCCTCCATGGAAAGTTTCTTTTTAATTAATGAAATAATTATTCACTTTGCTAAATCAATTCGCATGAAACGTTATAATTAAAAGACAATTCCTGCTTAAGAATATTGTTGACATACTACTCTAAAAGGGTTTTTCAGGATTGGAAATGATCTACATATTATGTATGTATGTATGTTTGGTATATAGTTAGTTATATAATGTATGTATATATATATATCTACGTATTAACCTATTTCATCCCAAATTATTTTGTGTGTGTCGAATCCTGACAATTATTGATCTCATTTATCATGGGACTATTTAAAAAAAAAAATCACGTCATTTTGATGGAAAAAAATCGGGCATGCACCGAACATCTTGACCGTTTTTTTTACGGCGGTTTTTTAAAAAATAACACAATTTTGAACTTTCTTTATAGCAAAGATATGATTGTGAAACTTCGTATTTTTACATTATTTTAAATTTGCCGCATTTTTTGCGAAATAAATTTTTTTGAAAAATGTAACCCCTTAAGCTCCATACATTTTGATGATGAAAGGGTTAACCAAAAAAAAAAAATTTAAATTCATTAAATTTATTCAGAGAGACATTCTTTATATTTTTTGGGCATTAATATCTATTAAAAAGTTACCCCTTTAATAGCACCATTTGGACCTTAAAGGGTTAACATTTTCTAAAAACGAAAAATTAACGATTATATTTACAATTAAATTGTAAGAATTGTGAGTAGCTTTTTAAAATTTTTTGGTTAACCCTTTCATGTCCAAAATGTATGGACCTTAAAGGGTTAACTCTTTCCAAAAATGTTATTTGGCAAAAAATACTGCAAATTTAAAATAATGTAAAAATACAAAGTTTCAAAATCATATCTTTAGTATTAGGAAAGTTCAAAATTGTGTCATTTTTGGAAGAAAAAAAAACGGTCAAGATGTTCGCGGTGAACGACCAATTTTTTCCATTTTCCTCCATCAAAAAGCCGTAAGTTTTTTTTTGTTTTTTTTTTAAATAGTCCCATGATGAATGGAATCAATAATTCCCAGCAGTGACGTAGCGTGGGTTTTATTTTTGCCAATACAAAGTACCTCTGAAATTCTTACTTTAATTCGCCTAACTTCATTAATTGTTTTAATATTATAATTAAGATAATCTTACTTCAAGTAAAATTTTATTTCTAATCTTTCTTGTCTCATAAATTATTTTCGATTTTCTAACAAAATTTCGAAAAAATCATCAAAATATGCACTTTTAAACTGGGTATTCTGCCAGAGAATTTCTCTATGGATAATTAAGCTTGCAGAATACCCAGTTTGAAGTTGCACATTTTGATGTTTTTCTCAATATTTTGTTAGAAAACCGGAAAAAATTTATAAGACAAAAAAGATTGAAAATAAAATTTTACTTGAAGTAAGATTATCTTAGTTATAATATTAAAACAATTAATGAAGTTAGGCGGATTAAAGTAAGAATTTCAAAGGTACTTTGTATAGGCATAAACAAAATCCACGCTACGTTACTGATTCTCAGGATTCGCGACTGCGGTGTCATATATAAATAAAACAATGTCGATGAAATGGGTTAAATATGTACCAGCAGTGGCAGTACGTGAAAATGTGAAATTAATTTGAATTGGTGGGGTCGTTTTTTTTTTGTGTGTGTATGTATCCTATATCCTTGACAGCATCCAAAAAGACGTGATGAAATCCAATAAAGCTTTACGTTTTATTCAATAGAAGAAGTTTGAATATATATAGAATATACACACACACATGGTGTACGTACATACATACATACATATATACAAACAATACCATACAACATATCCGTATAACATACGTTCAAATTCTATAACTTACAAGGATATATAAGAAAACTCATTTCTATTATTGCGGTTTGAATGGTTCTGGTTGGTAAAGTGTTGAAAGCTAAAATCACTGTATACACAGTAAGATAAGAAGGACTAATAAAAGGAGATTATTGTATATTTAACGAATTTTAGTATTACACGACATACATTATTCGTTTTAGCTGAGGCATAAAAAGGATTTTCCGGAAACATATAGGACTTCGTTAATGTGGCGGCAGAAAGTTTGTTGGTATAGATCGATTTTCGTTTAGTTTTTTTTTTTTTTTTTTTTTTTTATCAGAAAATACTTTATAATGTCTAAGAAATCGACATGAAATTATTATATAAATACTACTGTGGAAGTGATAATATTCTGCTCAATTAGGACGTAATATGCCATTTTAGATTTCATGCAATCTGTTGAATTTTGTGTTAGACAATTTTACACAATTTCAAGGCACTCCTCTCCTTTACTCCCTGAAGAATTTTTATATTTACTGAAATGAAACTGCGTGCTTAAAAACGATCATTCTAAATTATCCTCAAAGGTAGAAAATAACTTAGTCTTTAGTTTATACGACAGTTTATTGTTAATATCCTTATTTTAATCGTCATCACGATAGGATTTTATTTGTGAAGAATAGAAAACCTTCTGTAAGAAAATATTTTTATTTTTTTTTTTTTTGGAATATCGTTTACTCATACTATTCTTACTTACTACATATATGTATATATGTTTATGTATGTATAGTACACACATACATATATGGTATAAGAACAAACCAATGAATATGATTCACTGCACGCAACCGAAAATTTATTTTCACCATTTTCACCATAAATTGTTAATAATGATAATAGATTGCAAAACTTATTATCTATTTTGTCAATATCAATTCGAAAACATGTAGCGGCACCATATATATATATTTGAATGGAATCGACTGGAAACTTAATATTCTTTAAGTTAAACGATACCAAAGAAGAAGAAGAAAAAAAAAACCCCAAGTCAATAGAAATTTTTCGCACGAATTCTATGTCGACATCCCAAAAACCAATTTAATATAAAAATTGTATAAATGCCAAACCCTAGAAATTCAATTTTCAATTGTTGTATATATACTTTTTAAGGTATGACTATGAGTATGTATAAGTGGGAATACATCTACATTAGTATGGATTGATTGGTAAAATTTGTGTTTAATCTGAAATTTGTTTTAATGGTGAAGAATTTTTTAAATCGATATATATTTATAAGAGGTCACCCTGAGAAGAATTTTTATTTTTTAAATTGCCATTTAGTGTTAAATTTAAATAAAAAATCATAACTTCAAAAGCGCAAGACTGATTTTGATGAGTTCCGACTTATTTTTGAGGAAAAAAGAACAACTTTTTGATAAAAATATTATTAAATTAGATTGTGAAATGTGAAAACATTTAAAAATTAAATTAAAACTTAAAAATTACAAAATTAAAATTTGATTTAAATAAAAAAAATTATTTTTGATATTTTCTTAGAACCTTAAAAATTGATGATAAAACCTCCAACATTTTTGCCTCCAACATTTTTGCCAAAAGGTAAATTAAAATTTAAAGAAAATAGTAAAAATATTTTTTTTTTTATTTTTATACTTTAACTTAAACTTTAGCAGTCAAAACACAAATCAATTAAAAAATATTTTTACCAAAAATCTTTTTCATTTCCATAGAATTTATTTATTTTTTGAAGTTTAAACAGTAGGTACATGACATATTTAGAAATAAAAAGCCCTTACTAACTCGGAACTCGGAGCAATTTAACAAAAATAAAATCTTAGATTTAACAAAATTCTTCACCGAATAAAGAAAGGAAAATGAGCAAGAAGTTACAAACTCGGAACTGTCATATCTCTACCGATCACTTACTAAGCACACGTACTCCCATAAAGTATCGAAATAGTGCAGTTTCTCCATTTAGACCCCATATAAAGAGTCAAGGAAAATTAAAAAAAAAAAAAAATTTTCACTCCAACCTAAATTATATAAATACATACATTATGATAGCTACAATATATTAGGTACGAGTATATGCCTATCTAGTATCTATTTGGATGCGATAAAATTCTCCACTATAGGTATAGGTTAAGGGTAAATTACACGAGCACGCAAACAAATATAAGGTCTAGACATGGTTTTCACCTTCGACAATAAATGTTGACATAAATTTATCTGATACAAACTTAATAGGCAAATCTATCCGATACAAATTTATTTTGATAAAAACAGCAAAACAAAATCCATCCGGAAAAAAAAACTCCAAACATCCATTTTGTGTTTAAAAGATCTAGATATAGATAGATAGATAGATATTGAAAGGCTCTAAGCCAGGTTATTGTTTAAAAAGGATAAGGAAAAACAAAAATACTAAACAAAACTAACGTAAGATTTCTTCTCTACACTTGTTCAGACATTGTATAAGAGAAAAGCTTCAATTAATGAATTTTATTAGTTTTACTCGTTTACGACATAAACGTATTTTTTGTTAGATAATCCCCACTTAAGCTGTTCGACTTACAGAATTTAAGACAAGATAAACACATATAAGTACATGTTCCTTGAAGGAAAATCTTTTAATTACATCTTTCACTATATAAATATCCTTTTCGCAATTTATATTCGTTGAATTGTGACTATCATCATCGAACTGAAAATTATAAAAGTTCTGTTTCAAATAAAAAAAAAAAAAAAGAAAAAAATTATTTCTTTCCGAAAATTTGCTTGAAAATTTAGCTATTCACTAGAGGAAAATAGAACAAAAGAAAAGAAAAAAAAAAATCTCAGATAGGTACTGGGTGAAAAAAAGGAGGGGGCTTTTTTCCTGCTTTGTCATTCGTGTACTTTTCGTTTGTTGACATAATTTAAACGAATTTTTAATTTATTTGCAGAAGTTTTTCCATGATATCGTTCAAATTTGTTTTTTTTTTTTTTTTTTGAAATAGGAAGGATGGTCCGTCAGCATATATATATTTTGGGTTATTTATGGTTATAGAAGATCTATGGGTATAGGTGGTAGGTAGAGGCAATATTCTGCTTGCTCAAGAAGAATAAGCAATTGCCTGAATTGTAATTTTGATAACTGCTAATTTTGCATGAATTTCTTGATTCCTTTTGCTTTCGTATGCTCTTATTCGGTTAATTTGTTTTATTTTCCATTATACTTAGTGAAATTTTCAATTATATGTAATTAAATGCGTTTCAGTCAAATTACATTTCAATTTGAAGGTAAACCAAAATCTCTCCATATCAGTGGCGGCTCGTGAGAATTATTGATCCCATTATCATGGAACAATTTTTGAAACAAAAACCAACGTCAGAAAATGGAAAAAAAAATTGTTTGCTTACTGAACATCTTGACCGTTTTTTAAAAAATTACACTTTCTTAACCACTTCTGTGGTCAACCTCTTGGAAAAAAGTGGGTCAAAAAAAGCCACCCCTTGTGTGATTTGCCCGAATACAATTCGGGTAGGTATTTTGCTGACACAGTGATTTTCCCGAGCTGGATTTGGGCACATCGTACACGAAACTTTTTATAGTGATTTGCCCGAATCCAGCTCGGACAAATCACTATGTCAGCAAAATACCTACCCGAATTGTATTCGGGCAAATCACACAAGTGGTTAATACTAACGAAAATGGTTAGGAAACGTTGTATTTCTATTTTATTGAATTTCGAAAATTTTTGGAAAAAGTTAACCCCTTAAGATCCATACATTTTGAACATGAACAGGGTAACAACCAATTTTTTTTTCTATTTTCTTCCAGCAAAATGAAACGTAAGTTTTTTTTTTTAAATAGTGCCTCACGAGTCGCCAATGTACCATATATTTATTTGTGTTGGCAGTACTGATTATATAGAATTTTAAATTTGTCTGCTCTATAATGTTAATCTTTTCTCCATTTTTCTTACGTTCTAAAAAACTACTTTCTAAAAAAGAAGAAGAAAAAGATGGAGAAAGAAAAACGCAGATTACCAAAAAAAAAAAAACTCAGGAACTCAACTTTTGATCAATTTTTAACGAAGGGATAATTAATTTATCAAATAATTTTCCGTGAGCTTTCCTAAAACCATCCCCCCCCAACTCCCACATTGACGAGTTGATACGGACTAGAAAAAGAATTTTTATTTATATGGCAATTATCTACGCCTACACTTGTCGAAAAATGTATTACAAAACTTTCCAAATAGAATCGGAAAATGTATTTTTTTTATTTTTTTATCTATAAAAAGGCTAAAGGCATTGAATCTTCAGTTTAAACTGCGATGTGACGATCACAAAACATTAAGAAATACGTTTAATTTGTAACATAAATCTTGTGAAATACCATTTCGTCATAAAGTGAGACTGCCCAAATAAAATTCATCATCAAAAGAAAATCGAATAAAAAATTAAAAAAAAAAAAAAAGCTTTTCTTTTGGTGATAGATATAATCCTATAAAAGGGATATTGGTACTTTATAATTTTATCGTTTCTGTCACTGACATCAATTCCAGTGCCAAAACATTTCGGTATATACATTCAGATATGTAATGTAATGTACATATACCTACATGGTGCACTTTATGCTTTTTGAAACCAGAAATGGGGATGGGGGGGGGGTGTGGTGGCTATCATCCATAAACTGTGACTTTTATTTTATTACAACTTTGTTGACCGAATGTGACCTTCTACCCGTCGCCATATGGCAATAACCATATTTATATTATTCCCAATCGCATTAACCCCCCAAATTACAATATCAATAAATCCGGTACTACATGTTTGCTCACATAATAAAAGCCTAAACTTTTCGAAATAAATGCCCCTATAATGACAATCATTGTCGGATTCCTTAAATATATGACATTAACCATTTTATAAACTTTGTACGTTTTTGCAAAAGTCAATTTTATGGGCCATAATACAAAGGTATAGGACTCGATAACAATCCATCATAATGATGGCACGCCAAAATGGTTATATATACATATATATAGGTACGTATAGATGTATAAATGTCGCCTTATATTAATAGCTTACGAGTAATATCAGTTGGTGGCGGAAAATGTTCGAGGAAAATTGTATTAATGGGCCACAAATAGACATAGACGGAAAACAACAATGTATGGATGGTCATACCATCATCAAATTAATTATTCTAAATACAGAACCAAAGGTGAAAATGTCACTTCAACCGCGATGGATAGCACGCGACGTGTATTAATTTGTATGGACTATATATCCATATTGCTTAATGTATAAATAATAGGGTAATATGTATAGTAATCGGCAACAATAATAATAAATGTTATTTGTACACATAATAATTTGAATAGTTAATTGATCTAATGATATATAACTAGGTTGGAACGGATTGCCATGTGATTTATTTAAATTGTGAGAATTATTGATCCAATCATCATATGTGGCATTATTTTACCCCGTAAGATATTTTAATGGAATGAATTCGATTCAATAAACGCTTTTATAATTTTTGTTTCGCCACTTTCGATGAGCGATCATTGAACGATCGATTTTTGTCAAATGTCATACTGGTCATTGTCGCCGCGTTCATTTATCGCTATGCAATTTGTGGTTGTTCAAGTTGCTTGTACATATTTTGTGGTTTTTATATATATTGAAAAATGTGAATTAAAAAATATTGAATAAATAAATTAATTTAATTAACCCTTTTGAGACCTAAACTTTTGTCGAATTATATTCATTTGAAATTTTATGCTTATTCTAGATAATTTTTGATCGTAGAATCTAAATTTGGCAATATTTTTTTTTTGATCCGGATGCTAGGTACTGAGTTATCATGTGGTACTTGGTTTTAAGACATTTTTCTAGTCGTTCTAAGAGAATAAATTTTCGCCTTCAACAATACGTAATTATAAACAAATCATTTACTTAATCCGTATTAAAATAACATTTGTTATATTTAAGGGGAGGGGCTGATTTACACACTTCACATACCTATTAGGAAAAAATAGAAAAAATGTAATTGTGACGGAAAACTTAGATAAATGCATAAAATAACCAGTACTTGTTTATTATTTACAAATTTGTCCGTGTCTATAAATGTCGGTACAATAAATATAATTGAGTAAATTGAATACAAATGATTAAAAACAATAGAAATGACATAAAATTGATTGCAGCGCCATAACGGTTTTTCGTGGAACTTTTTAGTATATGAATGAAATCTTCATTTTTTTATTCTCTATCAGTTTTGTCATTTTTTCGTAATCTAAATACTTTTCGAGTAAATCATTAAAAACCTTAGAAATTTAATAAAATTGTTTGCAGCGCCATAACGGTAGGTCGTACAACTTTTTGGTGTATGAATGAAATGTTTATTCATGTATTCTCTATAATTGTTGTCATATTCATTTTTTCTACATTTCGACTACATTTCGAGTAAATGAATGGTTTATATAAAAATTAGGTGAACACTGTACCACAGCCTCCCATATATTTTGTCCGATTTGCTCCAAAAACAATAGAGATCTTACTCTAGGTCTGCAAGATTAACTGACAAAATTTCTAGCTTTCTAGCTTCAGCCGTTTGACCGGAATCTTGATCACGGATCATATTTTGACTTATAATTTCACGAGAAAGACAATAGTACTAGTGTTGAATTTTTTTTCTACGATGAGTATTAAGGGGGCGTTACAAACTCCGTACCAAAGTTATAATACACTTTAATTAACATCATACGGGTATAAAAACGTTCATTGAACGATCACTGGCTATAACCGCGTTAGACCCACAAGATACCTAGCAGCGTTTCAATAGTGCTAAAAATATCAAAATGTCAAATTTTTCGATTTTCAAGTCAAATAGAGATAATTTTGAAGAAATCTTTTCTTTTTTTTTTCATCAGTGATACCAGACCAAATTATATATAGTGGGACAGTTTTGCATCTTTTTGGAACTTAAATTAAAAATATCGCATTTATATAGACAATATCGAGGGTTTTATTTTTTAAATTATGATTAAAGAAAAAAAAATGGATACAGGCGCAGTATTTATACAATTCGAAAAAGACCGGGTCGAAAGGGTTACATAAATGTTCTGTCATTACCAACTATAGGCAGATACCTACTACTAGAAAATTATCAACAATAAAAAAAAAATAAAGAAAAAATTACAAAAAAAAACTATTCAAAATTGGCATCCCTTACGGGACTAACAATGATACTATAAATCAATTTATCACTATCACTATTATAGATATGTCAATTACTACCACATATTCCCTATTTGCATATGCATTATATGTCTCTTCAAACATAACAATAATGAGTAATACGTAATACGAATCTCTCTCGACGTATGTACATACATATGTACGTAACCGTCTATACAAATTGTAAATTAGTAATTAACCTAAATTGTGTTCAAATATCTGTAGGGAATACAAAAATATATTATGTCAGTCAAAATGATATTAATTACGGAGAAAATGTGGCATTAAAATCTTGTTAATATGGTGTCGCTGCTTAATTCCATATTCTTTTGTTAAATGCGAAATCGAAGAACCATAAAAACACCTTAATAATAAATTAGATAAGACAAATCTTATACTTACAGCGAATGGAAAATGTTTTCTCTATGTGTATGTATGGGTTTTATCTACATATGTATTGTATTGTATGTATATACATACTAAGTACAATTTGATGCTATGTTATGTGGAGAAAAAGGGTCGCACATATAAATACAAGAGAGTATACGATAAAATGACCTATACAAAAAAAAAAAAAAAATATGGCACAATTTATATCCCATTCATTTGTTGACATTATGTTTTAAGCCAGCGGTCAGGACTACAATTGAATTATTACCTAATAAAACTCCCAAGAATACAAACTATATTGCCTCGTGGCCAGAATTTATATAACAAAATCTACGATAAAACATATGCTTTTATCGACAGTTTCAAAATTTATTATATTGATATGGTTTTGTGCTCTTCTAACTGACTGCATAGATAGAGAGCGAGAGGTAATCGATGTAGGTAACATTTTGTATGTACAGTACATACTATCTAAGTTACATATTTGGATAATCTAACTACATTTATATGTATGTGTACAGTTCAAAAAGCTCCCGTTAAAGTGGGCTGCGATAACGAGTTTAAATAGTTTATTGATATTTGTCGTTTTCCTAGACGGAGAGGAAGATGTTACAGCTTTTCAAAGTTTTCGCAAACACTCTAAACTACATATAAATGTGTTTCGATTGATTTTAAAATATGTTTACATTTATCACATGGAATAAATGCTGATAATGTAGATATTTCTAGTATATCTAGTCTAGAATTACCATAAATAACATTTCTTAGTAGGTATGTATATATGAAATCAGAAAAGAGGAATTCAATTAATGAAATAAATACTGAATTTAATTAGCAAATAAATTAAAAGCGAGATATATATATATATATATATATATATATATATAGAGAGAGAGAGAGAGAGATAATATTTACCTTTTAGAGAAATAATTTAACTTAATTAACGCAATTTAAAAGGATAGCGAATATTCCAAGTATGCTTAAAGGTAAATTAATAAAAACACACACGATTGCAATTTTCAAAAAAAAATTATATTCATTGTAGTGGCCATCTTGAATTCCGTCACCATTTTGTGTATTCTACTTGTATTTAGGTAAATTTAAGAAGAAATACATTTTTGTGCCGCAATTGAATCGGTGCAATATGAAGCAAAAAAATCATATTGGGTGTAGTGGCCATCTTGAATTCCGTCACCATTTTCAGTTATTCTACGTGTATATTTATAGTGCAAATTATAAAAAAATCCTTATTTGAATGGACGCGAGGAAAGGAAACAAAAGCGAACTTTTAATAGCCGACTCAAACATATATATACAAGAGAGAGAGGCAGACCTCATGCAGCGTGGAAAGATTCTTGGTGTACAAAATTGGAAAGAAGCAGCCCTTAACAGAACGGAATAGAGCAAAGTCACAGAGAAGGCCAAATAACACACCCGGGTGTAAAAGAAGAAAAAGAAGGAAAAGAAGGAAAAGATGGAAAAGAAGGAAAAAAAAGTAAAGAAGGAAATGAAAGAAAAGAAGGAAAAAAAGGTAAAGAAGAAAAGAAAGAAAAGAAGGAAAAAAAGGTAAAGAAGAAAAAGAAGAAGAAAAAGAAGAAGGAAAAGAAGAAGAAAAAGCAGAAGAAAAAGAAAAAGAAGAAGGAAAAGAAGAAGGAAAAGAAGAAGGAAAAGAAGAAGGAAAAGAAGAAGGAAAAGAAGAAGAAAAAGAAGAAGGAAAAGAAGAAGGAAAAGAAGAAGGAAAAGAAGAAGGAAAAGAAGAAGGAAAAGAAGAAGGAAAAG
>JANSTT010017522.1:0-16807 GCA_026745375.1 Platyura marginata
GAAATCTTTGTTGTTGTTGTAATATTAAATTGTAAATTGTAACTATTGCTTAATGAAGCCAGTGAGGCGTATAGCCTCCTGTTGGTTAATAAATAAATAAATAAAAAAATAAATAAATATGCCTGTAAACTTAAAACAATGGCGGCTTTGACATTTTTGGTGAATTGATTTTTGTAGTGGAAGTGGTCAAAGAAACAAATACGCCTAAACGACTATCGTTTTCAAGAGTTTTAGTTAAGTCCTCAGATTAATGTTTCCGAATTACTCGGCTCATTTTATCTTAACCAACATTTGACATTCATGTGGATTTATCGTTTGCCTTTTATTATAAATTCCATTAATCACTTATGTATATATGTATGTATGTGTGCAGCTACTTAAAACTTTGAAACATCTGTTTTATCGCTGCAACCTTGTTAAGTGGGTTGCCCATAAATCAAATAATGCATTTGCAGATGATCAGTTACGTCGTTAATGGTTTTTAAATAAGATTTTTTTATGTGCATGGTGAACGAATTGAGATTTAAACATGAAAATGCTATCTGGCCATCTGGGAACATATAATGACGTGATGATGCTGTGAAAATTCATTATGCAGACTACATATTAATCTCAATTCGTGTACGAGATAGATTTCTTTGAGTTCCGAATTTTATATGTAAGAGGAGTACAGAAATTACCATCAAAAATTAATCTTTCTGTTCTAATCCTACTTACTATAATATTATTGATGGTGACGTCACACCATAATGTCAGTCACCTCAGCCGAGCCAAATCAAAATTTCATACGTATCGAAGTATTTGGCCTGACATAACCTGAGTCTCACGTATCAGATATTTGGAAAATGATAAATCTGTATTTGCCGGAATATGAACAAAAAAGAAGACAGTTTTTGGGGTCATAACCTAATTAGAGACAATCATTCAAAAAAATACGAACCTGAAAATAGCTTTGAGATGAGGAATTTCAGTGTAACGGTGTTTTGAGTCAGCCCAAACGGCTTCCCAGCGTCTTTCGTTTCTTTTCCAAAACGATTGGACATTCACAGAGCAAGTGTTCAGCCGTTCTGAGCAACGAAAACAAAACTACGCATCTTCAACTTGCTAATATTAAGTCTGGGTTATTATATGGATATGAGACCCGGGAATGCTTAAACCTAATCGAATCCCACATACAAGAAATATTTGTAAACAAAGTATCTGCGGCGAATACTGAAGATCTGATGGTCGGACCGGATATCCAACTAGGAACTTAAAAAACGAAAATGGACATACATAATTTCTGCCGAGCCAATAACTACATCTCGAAATGCTGGAATCCGTAAGGTAGCCACTGGTGCACCTCCCAAAACATGGCATGGAACTGTAAGAGAGAACTATAGAGAGAAGCTCTGAATAGAGTCTGGTTTAGTTGAATCGTTTATAGGGCGTATGGTTCCAAGGAAGAACAGAACAACGGTAAGTAACAACTCCTCGCATCCTTCTTCTCTACAGTTTTGTTCTCTCACCACGCCCATTATATGCATAGAAATACGTTTAAAAACTGTCCTCGCCTTAGAGTTTTCTTAACTTTAATCTGGACATCGGGCAGGAAAAGTGTGAATTTCGATACCGACTGGTTAGATCCTATAATATGCGGTAAAATAAATAAAATCCATAGTTCCACATAATTCTATAAGGAAAAAAAACACAAAATGCCCCATTTTAAACATAAAAATACTCAAAGAACACATGTGTGGGATGTTTTTTTTTTTTGTATACAAGGCGGCAGTGTGCGGCTTTGATATTTATATGATCTTAGAATTTATATACAACGAGTGTACATACATTTTCATAAATTTCATATAATTTACAATTTATTATGTAGGGGAGACCGGGGAAGTTGTCACACGGGTTAAAATGTCTATTCCATTTTTTTCCTCATTTGTGCGTATGGTGTAAAAATGTATTAGGGGAGAACGGGGGGGGGAGGAGGCTCGTCACACGGGGTAATATGTCTTTTCCATCTTCTTCCTTGTATGTGTTAACTGTGTAAATGTGTACTAAGGGAGACCGGAAAAGGTTGTCACACGGGTAGTAATTTTTTTTTCATTTTCCTACTGTTTAATGCTAGACATGTGTTATGAGGGATATTTAGTCGAGCCGCTTGTATACCTATGGGCCAGTGGCCAGTGTATAACGCCGCTATTCTGGTGGTGTTCTTGCTTATAGTCTTACTTATAGAATAAAATGATTAGTAACGAACCCTCTTTAGAAGCACTTCGCACTATTTCAGTTGTAATCACTAAACTTAACTATTTGTATGATATTCTTGGCATCGATGCTTGTTTTCTCTCTTATTAATTCTTATTTATTTATTTATTTATAAAAAAAAGACAATATTGGCTCGTTACTACTCTTTTTACCCTATATACTTACGTAAAATGATCATGTAAAATATATTTCTTTTAAAAACACAAAATTTACGGCCAATTTATTCACTGAGTGCTAACACAAGTGTTAGTTAGAACTAGTTCGAAAATGAGAACTCGGGCTAGCACTCAATCTAATGCTCTGTCATTTATTCACATCGATGTGCTACACTAGCACTGGGGTTTTGCCAAATGCTATGTACCAAAAACGGTGTTCCTAACTGGTGCCAGGCGAAAACGAGACTGCTAACAAACACTACTTCTAAAATCGAAGTTTTAAGGCCTTCACACTCGGTGAATAAATTCATCGGAGTGCTAACTCTAGTTACAGCTCGAGAGTTATCAAATTGGCGTGCTAGAACTTGATAAATAAATTGGCCGTTAGAGTAAAATATTTTACATATTATTCTTGTGACATTTGCCCCCGTATAGTGTGATATTTTACCATGGTCTCGAAAGAATATGTCACAGACGTTTTTTAAAAAATGATAAAAAATATCCTATTAAGGATGTAATTTGAATTTTCCTGTATAGAACAAGATAAAATTATATAAATTTCGATGAAGTGTGACAACCTCCCTGGTCTCTCCTACATACACTATGTAAAGCCTTACCCACTGTACATAATGTAGCCACATAATATACAAAAATATATTTTCCGTTGTTTTTTTTTTTTTTTGTAATGTTCTTTTCGACTTAATTCGTGTGCCCCGCACTCTCTGGGTATACGGAGCTATTATACTAAATACGACGACTTTGGAAAATTGATTTAAGTTGTTTAGTACTAGAGAGGTATATGCGCAACTTAATTCATCCTGACTTTGCAGTCTGAGTGCAGATCGTGTACTTGATCGGTCTCAATATAATTATAATTTATTTGCAAATTGCCCCACGAACATTTTAATTGAAATTCAAATTGGTTTTTGTTTTTTTTTTTTTTTAAATAAAGACGAGAGGGAGTATAGTGTGTCTGTCACACGGAAGGATATTTCAGTGTCGCGGCTTTATAGATAGTGATCGTAAAGCAAAAGGAGAGGGTGAGTTTAATATTTTCTATTTATTCATGGACAATTGCGGCTATTATATGAAGAAAAAAAAAAAGAAGTTATTTTTAATTTACTTGTGCATTGCAATAAACATTTGGTGGTTTTATTTAATTTAAATTTTAAATCATCTTTAATAAGGTAAAATTGTTGTTTTTAAGTGTATTTAATTTTGCTATCGTGGTCTTTAAATTGACTAAGTATTTCTGAAGATATTTGAGTTGATATTCATTCATATATTGCTGAATAAGAATTATGTAGAATTATATAGTTGGAAAACATGAAAATAAAATTCATTTTGTACACAAATGGCAATGGATCGATTTTTCCACAGAAAATGTTAGATTATGTGAAATGGATTAAAATATTATATTATATTCACTTAAATGTGCGCAAACTCCTTAAATACGTATTTATATACTAAAAGATCCTAAGTCTTCATCGAAGGTTTTACTTTAAATTTGTCTAATACTGTCGTCTCTTTTTTTTAAAAGGATACTAAAGTAAGACGATCAAGCAAAACATGTTTTTTTCTCGAACACTGAACTAATTATTATTGTAATTACAGTGCATTGAAATATAAAAACGAAAATAGATTTCAAGGGAATTTTCATGAAAATATTTAACAAAAATTATGGATTGTCTTGGAAAAATTAAGTTGAAATTAGACAAAAGTTAAAAAAATAATTAGTTTGAACTAATTTAATCCACCCAGTGCTGTAAATTTAAAGCAAGCCATTACAATAAGTAATTTAAAAACCAGTAGCGGCTTGTGAGAATTACTGATATCATCATCAAAAAAAAAAACTTACGTCCTTTTGAATTGGTTGTTCACCGAATATTTTGACCGTTTTTCCGGCGGTTTTTTAAAAAGTGGCCCAATTTTGAACTTTCCTAATATTAAAGATGTGGTTTTGAAACTTAATATTTTTATATTATTTTAAATTTTTAGCATTTTACAATAAATTTTTTGGAAAAAGTTAACTCCTTAAGGTCCATACATTTTTAACATGTAAGGTTTAGCCAAAAAATATTATAATTCAACTAAATCCGTTCATTTCTTTATGTTTTTTAGTGCATTAATATATTTTTAAAAGTTAATCCTTTAAAGGCACCATTTGGACCTTAAAGGGTTACCATTGTCTATAAATCAAAAATAAAAGTATTTACAATTAAATTCTGAGAACGGTGAGTAGCTTTTTTGAAAATTCTTAATTAACCCTTTTAACCCGTTGAAAATATATGGATCTTAGAGGGTTAACTTCATGCAAAAATTTTATTTGACAAAAATTGCTGAAAATAATATGAAAATATAACGTTTCAAAACTACATTTTTAATCTAAATTTTTTCCTCATCAAAATGACGTATGTCTTTAATAGTCTCACAATGATGGGATCAATAATTCTCACGATTCGCTACTGAGTATCATACATACTAAGATCGCAGATGGTTCGAATTCGACTCTAAATTGAAAGTATTAAATAGAGAAAATCTTGTTGGCATAAATTCATGGTGGAAAATCCAGATGTGTAAGAAGAAGAAAAAAAACACATTTGATAGGTTTGTCATTTTCTACTAATTATTCAAAAAAAAAAAAAAAACAGGAAAAGTATGATGAAACATATTTAAAATATTCATATGATGTCCGAATATGGACTAAAATAAAAATAAAATGTCCAAGAGAAGGTGGTTCGATTCCCAATATTTTATTATGAGAAGCTTTGCCAAATGAAAAATTTCACACAGACCTCAAAGAATCGTCCAATTCTTTAGTTTAGCTTTGGCGAGAGAACACACAGTGGCCAAATGTTAATAATATTTTGATTTAGTTTAGTGGTCGACGATATATAGCCAGACAAAGGTCATGATGATTTGGCTCTCTAGTTATAACCAAATTTAATCAAAAAAAATTATTTTTTATTTAATCTTTCAATTATGTGCGTATGTATGGATGAATGTATGTACATATGTATGTATGTATGTATGTAATATACGTTAGTTATGCAGTCTATTTCGTCTTATTCTTATTTTATTTTATTTATTTTTTTTTGGTTTGGTAATTTTTTTATAAAGATAAGCAACAATCTTTAGCGGCAAATATTAAAACTGCGATTTCCTTCTTTTCAGAAAATATATTTTTGTTGTTGTTGCTGTTGTTGTTGTCGTTAGTATATTATTATTTATGTGTAATTATTCTTGTTGTACACATGTAGTACAGTTGAGAGAGTTATAAAAGATAACTAAAATAATGTACTTAAGTATAGTGTATGACTACATTCATGATGTTCACAAGATTATTATTAACCAGAGATTGTTTAGCATAACAAATTTAGAAAATAGAACAAAATAATTGTGTAATATTGCTGGAAATGTTGAATGAGGTTAAATGCGATAAAATTAAAAATAATTAACAATTTAGCAACAACAACAAAAAAAGTAGATAAAAGATTATGGGGTGGGTGGGGGTGTTTCCTTTAGTTTAGTATTATTTTTTTGAGAAATTGAACACGTGATGATCACACATAGTATTAAAAGTAATAATTTGGTCTATTTTAAGTGGTTTATAAAAATTTTATTGATAACCTTTTTGGCGGATGTCGTTAGCGCACATATAAGTAGGAGGTCGGCAACCTTTTGAAGAAAAAAAAAATTTCAAAATATCTCAATAATTACTGTATAAAAAGCATCCGAATCATAATTCAGTAAAATATAAGATAAAATGAAAAAGTTAAGAGTGCCAGAAGACAAAATCAACAAATTTTCACACAATTACAATGGCGGTCCACTCTATTATGTAAACTTTTTCACCTTTACACTGTTTCATTTTATTTTACACTTTAACAAAATTAGAGAAGACTAAATAGTTAACAACCCTCCGGTGACCATAGGAGTCCGCACGGGGGGGACGTGCCCCCCCAACTAAAAATTCTGAAATTTTTAATTATTGTTATTTTTGCTCGCGAAAAAAAATTTGTGCCCCCCCCAACAATTTCAGTCAGAAGACGCCTTTGCCGGTGACAGTAACTACATAAATGTGTACGTACAGGGTGTTCAGTACATAATAACTACGTAAAACTCCCAAAATAAAAGGAGATACGAAAAAAATGATCTTTTAACGATTTATAGAGAATAAAATTCGTAACAAATTTTTTTGCACCTCCAATCAATTTAGAGATATTTGAAGTTAAAAGATGTCATTTAGTATTATGTTGTTGAGAATTTCGTATTCATATAACCTCCTTGAAGCTTTATACAACACTATCGAAGAGACCTATACAGGATTAAAAAGTCTTGTCCCAAAGCGGGAACCACTACAAAAGATTATCAATAAAGAGTGAACATACCTGACTAGTGCCTATCCTATATCATTAGGGATTTTTGAGAAATATTACGATGCTATGAATCATTTTTTTTTTATGAGATTCGGAGGAGCAAAACTGGAATGCCCCGGTAACGTCTTGTTTATAGTCCGACAAAAATCGGGATTATTTAGTGTTCAATGGAATAAATAAGCCCACCACACAGTAATGTTTTTCCCGCGGTCGTCACTATGATTTTTCTTCCGTATATATTAAATAAAATAAAATTTTCTTTCAGTACAATGAATTGGAAATATTTGTGCCTCATAATTCTGGTATTTGGAATCGGTACTACTATAGCCGAGGTACTTATAACTTACAATGACGAAATAAATGATTTGTTAATTTTTCAATTATCCCACCTTAAGGATGCCATCGATATACCAGATGACTTTAATTTGGACGATTTAGATCTGGAGGCTGACGAAGAACTTCTGCGAGAATTTGAACTGAAGCAATTGGTAAGAATATGTTTTTAGTTAGAGGAAGAAATAGTAAAATGTCATTCTAAAATTATTACAAATTTTTAAGAATGCCGATTTAGCACGAGAAAATGATTTGGCATCACAAATTGCCGCTGACATTGCATTAGAAATGTCAAATCCACTAAAAGCCGCTGTACAAAGTAATATTAAAATACAGTAGAATCTCGTTAATCCGGACTAGTTGGGTCGTCCGAATTAATGAGTCCGTATTAAAACAATAGAAACACGATAAATGTGTAGACTGCAAAAGTTCGACACCTGCAATTTAGCCTTTTTTCTCTTTTTTTTTTAAATGCCTGTCCGGATTAAGTAAAGTCCGGTTTAATGGAGTACGGATTAACGAGACTCTACTGTATATGGTACCCTTTTCGACCCATCAATAATGACTCGGTGTTCATTTGATAGTTGATCCATGCTCAAAAATTCACTGTGGTGCCGGACGTATTTGTACCAAGATCAATGAAAATGATGCATCGTGTATTTGTATTCCGGAGTGTCCACAACAACCAGATCCCAGACGCAAAGTACAATATTTCATCGTTATCATGATTTACAAGGATTTTTTTTTTATTTACAAGAAACTTTTTTCAAATCACTGCTAGGTTTGCACCAACAAAAACGAAACATGGAATTCGGACTGTGAGGTGTATCGACAGAGATGTATGTGCGACACCAATCATGAAGACTGTATAAGTGCCGAACATCAACACATTCACATTGATTACTATGGTCAATGCAGAGAAATGCCGGTAAGTTTAAAAAAAGAAAAGCGTTAAAAATGAAGAAAAAAAACCAAAAATTTACCTTCAAAATAGGAATGCAACGAAGAGGAAATGAACGATTTTCCACGTCGTATGCGCGATTGGCTATTTAACGTAATGAGAGATTTGGCCGAACGCAATGAATTAACCGAACACTATATGTCGATGAAAATTGAGGCCGAAACAAATCTAACGAGACGATGGTCAAATGCGGCCGTATGGAAATGGTGTGATTTGGATGGACATCCACATGACAGATCTGTGTCACGGCATGAAATGTTTCCAATTAGAGCGCCATTGATGTCGTTGGAACATTGTATAGCGCCATTTTTGGAATCGTGCGATCCAAATGGTGATCATCGAATAACGCTCAAGGAATGGGGAAACTGTTTGGAGCTGGATGAGGTTTGTGCATTTTTTTTTTTGCATAGATTTAATTCCATTCATCCTTTAAGATTTAATTTTTATATTTGGAATCATATCTACTTAGATAGAACTAAACAATTATCGCCGGTCTGCTGGATAATTTGTACTTTTTGTAATTGCCTCTGAAAAACCAAAGACGATCATGCCATTCAGTTGGTAATGCAGATCTAAACCAGCTCATTCACAAACCGGTGATATGTACAGAGAGCTCTTTGTTTTTGTGTCCAAAATGTTGGAGCTTGGACGAAAAGAATTCCGTTCACTTTGTGGACAGGTTCCCGAAACACTAAGATCTTAGACAACCGAATTCTGAGAGTTTTTCTTCTAGAGACGGAATCATTGACAGTGTTTCGAAGTGGAGTAATATTTCAAGTACGTTCTAATTATTGACATCTCAGGCTCTTTGAAGAGTTTTAAAACGTAAACTTTATGGTCTATTGTACTATATCTCTGGTTTACAATCCTTTCAGTATGATGTTGATCCTGTTTAGAAAATTAATCAACCCACTCTGAAGGCATGTCTTCAGTGAGAGAATGGATGATCCTAAATATTGAAGTCTGCTACGGGCTAGAGCTTCACACTCACAAAAGATGTGCTCCGGAGTTTCTTCTTCAATATGGCATAATCTACATGTGTTGTCTGTAGAGATTCGTAGTCTGTGCTGATGTTTCTTAAGCCTACAGTGACCAAAGTGACCAATGAGGAAAATTTTTTTGGAGTGTCTGCATCCTTCAATGTTTTTTCTTTCAAATTTTCTTGTGCTGCTTGCATAAGCCATTCATTGAGACTAGTTTTTACGGTGGTAATTGACTTCCCGCTAATTCATTTCCCTCTAACTACACCACTGTACTCAGCTGACCTAAATAAATGTTTTGTTGAACTACAGTGTGTATTGCTATAGCGCAGTCCCATACGACCTTTGAATATTACTTTGTGGGCATACTTATAGCCAGTATAGTAGCCTTTTTGGGGATGTTACTCTGTACCTCTGCTAAAATTTTTTCAAATTGTTCTATTACTAATTACAGGGTGACATGTTGGAACGATGCGATGAAATTGCCACCAAAGAAACGGCCAACATTGCAGCAAATACAATTTAGTAACACTTGCGGGGAACAATATTTCGTTAAGTGTGTGTGTAATCTGTGCCAACTATAAAATCATAATATGTAATGTTGTTGTAAATAAATGTTGTTAATGCATGTGCTTGCATAATTAATTAATTAACTAATTAATACATAGAATTATAATTAAAACCACATGATTTGTATACCTTAATAAAATTATTTTATTTTACTTTTTTTTCTTTGTTTTTAATTTCTCATTTTAAACAAACACAATAATCATAAAAATGAAACTCAAACAACTACAAAAAAAAGGGGGACCATTCGACATTAATTTAAAAAAAAAGAAAAAAAAAATTCAATGCGATTTTTTTTTTTTTAGTTTTAAAAACTGAAAAAATCGAACATAATTAATACAATAAAAACGAATGATTGCGAAGTTTCTAGTTCGGAAAGGTAAGATCTCGTTAGGTTTTTGTTTATTTTAAATTGATTTTTAATAATTTGACTGATGATCGATAAAAATTGAAAAACAAAAATAAAAAAATTTAATTTTCCTAATAGCCGATGATTTCATTTTTAATTTTTCTTTTTCTTTATGTGCATAGCCTAGGGTGGCCTAGGTTGATTTTTTTTTTCTTACATTTATTTATTGCAAAATTTTAAATTACGTAAAATGTGGGTTTACAATATCGAATAAATTCTGAGAATTTCAAATATTGAAGGTTCTCGGGGCTAAACTATAAATACGAACAATAATTTTTCAAGTATTTTTGAATTCTTAATATTAACTGAAATCAACCCACCCCACCCACATATTTTTGTGCACACATCGCGTTAAGTTAAACGTTAACCAGATCTTAGCCTTATGACACAAATTAATATTTTATTTTTTATTTGTAATTGTTGTTTTAAGTTTAAATCAAAAATACATTTGTTGTTGGTTTTTTTTTTCGTAAAAGTAAACTGGAAAAACGTCATGTCGCGGAAAAACTACATAACACTTTCTTAAAATTTATTTAATTTTTATTTTTTTTTTTTTGCTTTTTTTTTTTTACTTTTGTTTAAATTTATTCAACGTAAATGGTGCTCTTCAATATTATTATTGTTAATATTATAAAAGTCAATGTTGTTATTCG
Organism: Platyura marginata; assembly: GCA_026745375.1. Taxonomy (NCBI): domain Eukaryota; kingdom Metazoa; phylum Arthropoda; class Insecta; order Diptera; family Keroplatidae; genus Platyura; species Platyura marginata. Next base: position 10,691 of record JANSTT010017522.1, read on the forward strand.
GGACCACCCTTTTTGCCAATAAGCGATTTGTGAATATGCGGAATAACACCACCGCCGGCAATTGTCGCTTTGATCAGACTGTCTAATTCTTCGTCCCCTCGGATGGCTAACTGTAAATGACGCGGTGTGATACGTTTGACTTTTAAATCCTTTGATGCGTTGCCAGCTAACTCGAGTACCTATAATTGTTGCGAGATGGACGAATATATTTTGTATGAGTTATTTTCGTAAAATTTCGTAAAAGTCCGACCGCCGTTCACTGGACGCGTTTTTGTACGAATTGCGTTCGTCAGAAATGTGTGGCAATTCGTATATTTTGGTATTCGTGTCCACTGAATGTGTTTTCGTCCAAATTGCATGCATTAAATTAATTAATTTTACAATATTCACCTTTTTTTTGATAAAAATCTAAATATTAACACGAATAACGTAGCCGTAAAAGAACACAAAACACAATTCGTCTAAATTAAACATCCATTCCATCCAATTGTGTCAAAGTTCGTATGAATTCGGACGAAAAATCCCACCAAAATCGTATTGTTCGCTGTTGTCACAAAACTTATCGCATATAGTGGACGATGTTTAATGGATTTCAGTGTATCCGGATCGTTCGCATATAATCGTCTCATTTCTGACCGACACAATTTGTACGAAAACGCATGCAGTGGACGACCGGCCTAAAGCTGGATTTACACATTGTGAAAAAGCGGGATTTAAATGCAAATTAAAATGTTTTTAGAGAGAGAGAGAGTGACGGATATCTTTGTTAGTTCAATTTTTGCTGACAGTAAAGTTATCTATGTAGTAGTGTACTGCCATACAAAAATACAAAATCGGGTACAGTGCAGTCGCGATAAATGAAACTAAAAAACAGGGGCTAAGTTGATACTTTCGAAATTATATATAAAAATCAAAAATATATGATAAATTCGAACTTTTTTTATAGAAAATAAATATAAAAATAACGCAAACAAAAACAATTGCAACATATTTTTGTTCTACAAAAACTTATTTGTATGTACACATGAATTTATATGAAAGGAACTCTATTTTCATTTTTCGACTAATTCCAAACGCAGCCCATAAAAACTTGATGCTTGAGCTTCGTATAAAATATTCTATTTCAAAACCGCCTTGTACAATGACCGTCTGCAATTTTTACATCGCGTTATACGAGGGTTATGTGTAAAGAATCCATAAATTAGTTTTTGTGTGGAGGTAGAGTTGATATTAGAAAAAAAAAGAAAGAAAAGTCCGATTACCGGCGGTAATTTACCTTTATATAGGGGGTAATTTATTGTAATGGTAACTGTAAAATGTCAAAAATTGTTTAAATAATTTTGAGGAATTGTTATGTTATGTTTTACAGTAGGGCGGGGCACTTATGCTACGATTACACGAACTGATACTTTTACAACAAAATAATCATCAACTGTCAACTGTGACTTTGGCAATAGCAGTTGCCATAGTCACAGTTGATAACTGTGAAAATACACCAAAACCGACAGTTGTAACAGTGCAATGCGATTACACGAACTGATACTTTTTGACAGTCACAGTTGAGACAACTGTCGCCAACTGTTATCAACTGTTGAGGCGATTACACGGCAACTGTTGCCAACTGGCAGAAAAACAGCAGTAACTGTTACTTTTAACAGTTCGTGTAATCGTAGCATTATGCGACCTATAAAGTCTATTGTGTCATGCCCTCTTATGCTTTAGCCCAGTAAAGTTTCGACCTTTTTGAAGAAGGTCAGTATTTCCATGGGCGCTGCTTCCCCTATCTCCATTGAGGGGGTTAGGTAATGCAGCCGCATCCGACTAATAGCGATGCACTCATATAGCACGTGTTCAGCCGTGCATAGTCTGCAGACATTGTCTTCCACCAGTCCTAGTTTATGCATGTGGCATTTAAGTTTACAGTGGCCTGATAAGAGTCCTAATTTCCATTTTTGTTAGTTTGAGAACATTTTTTGCCTTTATTTTAGTGAAAGGCATCATGCTCCTTTTTACCTGTCTTAGACCGGGTGTGCAGGAGTAATGAGGAATTGTTAATTATCTTTCTTTTTAATAAGTAAAAATAGAAAATATAAGAATTTTATCATCATTTATATGGAAATCTTTAGAAAACAACAAGAAAAACCGAAAGAAAATGTTATTTTACAAATTTTTCAAGTTATTAGTTTGGGTTATAATTTTGGAATGAATTTTGTTTTTTTGGTTAATTTATTACCGAATTTTTGAAAAATGTGCTTTTCCTTAACGTGATCAGTTGAATAAGATATCTAACTAATAATATAAATAAAAAAAATTTCAAATATTTAAAAGGAAAATGTGAAAATTTACATATAAATGATTCTTTTCTTAGTGTACGAATAATTTTGTGTATAGTTGTATTTCTAATTATGTCAAACTGTTTTTTTGGTTTATGGACGGCAATGTCTGATCAGACTTTTTTTCACAACCGGTTTCCAATATCGCATGTTGACATTAAAGCGACTGTACTGTATATTTAATTGCATCATCTCTTTTCATTTTTTTGAATAAATCTTTATGGCAGTAAATTTTTCATAATGTAAGTTAAGTTTAAGCGATAAGGAAATTAGCGTCATAACAAATGAAATAAACATTCCACAATAACCAAAACAAGAAAGAATGTTTACAATACAATAATAGAAACTCCCTAAAAAAAAATAGGACTACGCATAATGATATGAATATGTGTCAAAAAGAGGAACATGCTGACAGAACCTGACAATAAACGAGTGGAACTTTTCGAAGCATTTGATAGTTTTCAGTGTATTTGGGCCCAGTCATAGATACACGAAACGAGTGAAAACAAACATTAGGAGAAGACAAAGGCAATAAAGCGACGTGTAAAATCAAGGGAATTCCCAACGAAATTGAAAAGAAGGATGTATAAAACCATGATAAACCCAACTCTATAGTATATGGAAATGAATGGCGGACAGTAACGCAAGAAATGGACGAAATGCTGCATCGTTTTGAAAGAAGAGTATTTCGAAAGGAATATGGACCAGTTCCGACTTCAGATGAACACATCTATAGAGAAACAACGGTTAAAAAAAGGATCTAGTTCATTCAAAAAGGGAATTTAGGGCCTCCACATATCCTCTTACACGGACTCTGTTTTGTGTTGTATTTTGTAATTTCAAACCAAGTCTTTTGGATCAGATTTGCTTCTACTGCTACCGTCCTTCTCTATGTTGTTTTCGGATGTTCTGTCTTTCTTTTTCCAATCTAATCTAATCTAATGCGATGGAGATGGATTGGAGAAATGACAGTAAGTTCTCTAAAATCAGGCTAGTTTAGATGACTAGGACACTTAATATAGGGCGGGTAATGCAGCAGACAAAAAATACTAGAATCAAGACCAGAAGGGAAGAATTTCTGCCGGTAAATCGTAAACAAAATGGATAAATTATGTCGAAGCATATTTACAAGCCCTTAACGTGGGAAATTGGTGGACAATTGAGTGGAGACCGAAAGAAATGAAGGAAATTCGCGTGAGCCGCAGGGCGTAAGGTTACCTAAGAAGAAGAAAAGAAATTCCTTGTGAATCATTTGGTGCTTCGAAAAATTGTGTACACAGTCGGCCATAACTCTTCCAGCTTCCGGCTCTATTAGGTAGAACTGATTATTTCTGCCTAGTTTCACAGTCGATGGAACGAAATAGCTTCATCTACTCTAGCATTTATTCTCAAACCTGCATTAGCCTAATATACATTTTTTCCCAATACTTTATCATATCGGAAGTGATCTAATTAGTTGGAAGCATTGTTGATTTAACGGATAGTTTCGTTTGTCTCAAGAAATTACTCAGAAATGCTTACTCCCTATGTCCCAAGAATTAGTGATTATTCCCTTGCATTATCCATGGCTAGATTTAAAACAGACTATTTTTAGTAGATTTTTACTTTGTTTACATAGTTTATGCACATAAAAGGGTGACTTTAACAAACGAACAAAAAAAAACCAAGGGAGCCATTGGCATCGATATCATAACAAAGTTCAAGTTGTTGAAAAATCGATTTTTCTTTCTACAAACAAAAAAACGTTTTTTTTTTGTACAGAACATCATTTGGCCAATAAAATTGTCTGTAAAACACAAAAATAGCAAATCCACAGAGATGTTTTCATAATTGTTCGAAGATGTCTTGGAAGCAACATACAACAATTTAGAATTGGTAATATATTGAATGAATATGAACAAACTAAAAGAACTTTATTGATAAAATGAGTTTTCAATCAAAATTTACTTGGATTTTCAACCGAAAATTTCAAACAGAGCCTCGTGTGATTACATAAATATTTGAAATGGTCCTTTCAACAATACTAACGGAAGGGGACCCAGTTTAGCAGTAAAATCGAATGAAAATTTATGAAATTTAGCAACTTTCTTTGCAATGAATGGAAAATAAGGTGCCGTTGTATAGTTTGGGTAATTTGTGGGGGTGCTATTCAGTCAGCCTCTCCTAATTAAATTAATATAATAAACAATACCATAAAATGTTTGCCAAATGCTATTTGGGTCATGCAGTCTCAAGTTATTAAAAAGATTTAATTGATAATTGATTATAAACAAATAATTTTTTTTTTAAATATACCTAAACAAGACGGTAATGCATTTAACGAACAAAAATAAAGAAAAAAAAAACAGAATGCAAGCGCAAACATAGAAAAAAAAAATTATGAAGAAAAGTATAACTGAAAAAGCAAAATGGCGGCGTCAGCATAAAAATTTCATGCACACAACTTAACCTATTTACCTCAGCAGTTAAATATTCCAAAATAGCCGCAGAATAAACGGCTGCAGTAGCACCAACTCGTCCATGGCTGGTTGTCCGATTCTTTAGATGCCTGTGTATTCTACCCACAGGAAACTACAGCCGTACAAAAATTGAAAAAAAAAAAAAATCAACATTACACCAGTGACAGAGCGCCAAAATTTTTGAAGTTAAAACTAATTTTTTTTTTCTTCGTCCACTCACCTGAAGTCCTGCACGTGCTGATCGGGATACAGCTTTTGCTTTTGCTTTGCCTGAATCTTTGCCAGCTTTTCCTCCAGCCTACATAAAATTTAACAAATGTAAAAGTTGAGGTTATGAACGATCACAAAAAAAAAACTTTTACACCAAAAAAAAAATCATAAATAAAATGAAAAATAATTGTTTTACGTACCATTTTGATAAAATACTTTAATAATTTGGTAAATTTAACACGTTTAACACTTTTCGAACGGTCACAGGCACCGACAAACCTCAATTTTCCAATGAATATATTACAATGAGAGATGAGAGACGCCAACTATAGAAAATGATTCCGCCAAAGCCGCTTCTTCTCCGCTACACGCCACTCGTAACAACTTCAACTTCAACATTATTTTTACATTCGCAACTGTTAAATTTCAACAAAAAACAACATGGCGTTAGTTCTTCGAAATACCCTACAATCAATTCGAATCGAAAAAGAGGTTTTTTTGACAGCTGATAAATCCCTGCCGTAAAATTCAACATTAATAAAATGGTGTGAATTCGGCAGCAAGTAATTTCGTCATTTCAGTTAGTGCGTTAAAATAGTCTTTAAAAGTGATTAAAACAAACAATTTTAATTGAAAATATACAAATAGATTAGTGTTTAGTGTCTTCTGATTATATTTGCCAAGGTAAGAGTTGAATTTGTTTATAGATTATTGAACATAATGAAAGTTTCTACTAGGCAGTAATGCGCCTATATAACTATAAAATTATGATGGCGTCAAAAATATTCAAATAATTTGAATAAAAAAATAAAAAAAAATAAATTTGTCAACATTTCATTTAAAATCAGCGGAAGAACTGTTTTTAAAACTTAATTTCAGTTTTGTTACTGATGTGTGAGAGGGATTTTCAATAAAATATTAAAACATTATTTGTCGGTTGTCCTTTACCATAGATAAAAGTATAAGATGGTTCACTTAATATAATAAATTTAGTCAAAAGATCAGCACCCATTGGGAAACAATCTGAAATCTATTGTTAATTTTGCAGTGTATTTATCGTTGATTTAATTTCATTTCGTGCTAGGCTACGAAAATAAGTTTTTTTTACTATTCTG
>JANSTT010017523.1:0-16803 GCA_026745375.1 Platyura marginata
ATTTTCGGATTGTTTTTCATTTATGTCGACTTAACTTTAGTGTATTATTATCGTTTTGACAGAATTGACATATTTTTCTGCACATGGAATTTAATTAAAAACAAAATGGTTTCACTAATATTCGAAAGTAAGATTTTTTGTTCGAAAACACGATTTTCTTTCATAAATTATAGGCATAAAACAATCATTTTATTATTATTAAAAATGGGTTTTTTTTATGTCTATTTTTTATAAAGAATTATTATTACAAAAAATTACATTTCTAATAAAATATTTGTAATTTAAAGTTTGCCTGATTTACATTTAAATCGCCGCTTCTCTCAGACGAAAAAGTTTCTACGCGATATCCCCTCTGTTACTATTGACACTCTCTAGCCTTGTATGATCGCAAATTCTAAATGCCATAAAATATTTTGGTTGTAATAGAAATTGTCATACACGATTCGTTAGTAATGAATTCAATATTCGCTAGATTATTATCTTTTTGTTGGCATCTAGTATGGGAATAAAACATGGCTTCCTAACTATTCCAGCTGTCATGACGCAATACAGTAATGATTTTTATTAAATTCCTCACGATTTGTAGATATTTTAATCAATGGAGCCGGGGTAAAAGGAGATTTAAGGATCTTTTTCAATTTATTAGTACATATATTCTAGATTTGTGACGAAGCGTAAGGGAATTAGGTACATATTTGAAAATTAGTAACCACGCAAGTAGTAGATACAGGCGAAGAAAAAAAAACCATTGATGAGAATAATGGTTCTATTGTGCATTTTAGTTGGGTAGTAGATTTATAGATTTAGAAGCTCCATATAGTTCAACCTAAAATCGAAAGTCTACATTAGTAGATTAATAAATTAAATAATAATTATTTGATCAAAAGTTTGTTAAAATAACTTAATTTCAAAGCTCTGTTTAGAGAATAGAATGTCTTACTTCTTTCGAAAATATTTACCTAATTAATGAAAAAACAATTGTATTTTCGAAATTTTTGGTTGATTGAATTGACAAAGCAATTATTATTGATATAAAAATATAATTTCTCTCTGTTGGCTACTAATTAAAAGCAACGCATAAAACAATGTTAAAGGAAAATGATTACGGGAGTGCTTACCTATATAAAATACCTCTGTATCTAAGTATATAACGATGCGACTAGTTAGAGTATATCAAAATAGCAAAAAAACAATAAAAACAAAGTAAAATTTTCAAAACATCTGCTGCGTTGCTATTGTTGATGTATGTACAACAACAACAACAACAACAACAACAAACCGTATACGCTTTACAAAAAAAAAAGCAGAAAAACTAACGAGATAGAATATGTAGATATGAAATGTTACCCATGTACTTGCGTCTCTTGTATCTAGAGCTAGATTGAGTTTGAGAGTATGTTCACACAAACAAAACGGCAAATGCTTGTCCTCAGGCAACATTTATAAGTAGACGAAAGAACACATTTTGTGCCATCGCATATATAGAGATACCTATTTGCCGCGAAATTTGCTACATCCGGTCGATCGACCAGATCAACTGCCTATATTTAAAAGTCTTTTTATATATACATATGTACATATAATATGTGAATTGATTGCGTTTTTAGGATTTCAGAAAATTATTACTTGTACTTGTATATATGTATATGTACCTAGGTACTTAAATCGAGCCACATTGTACTTCTATAGAATAGATAGGTATATGCATTAAATTAATGCAGAATTTAAATATATAATTTTGCCATGCAGAATTATTAAGAACATCCGAGAGTTTTTTGTCGACATTAATTTTAATGTTCATTTAATGTTTTTTTTTTTTTTTTTGCTATAGGTAGGTATACAGATGAGATGCATTTAATTTTCTTTTAACATACTTCACCTTTTGAATCTTAATTATATAATTCGTCACTAAAAGTTTATGGAATTGACATTTAAGTAGTGAGGTAATTATTTATGTTCAAACATTGATTCGTATATGCACGTATAGGAACTAATAAAGGTTAATGAGTTCTGAGGGAAATAACAAAAAAACGGACACTCTTCTTCTTATTAAAAAGTAGAAAATGTAATTTTGGAAAATCTCTTTTTTTTGTATTTCAATTCTCCTTATTTTATTTCTATTAATTAGGTTTAGGAATAGTTAGCTGATATAATGAGGTAACATCAATTTTGATGGAACTAAAATACATTAGAAAATAACGAAAATGTATACTTAGGTACATAGGTACATAGGTACATTGTACATATATGCATGATGTGTGCGTAGCTACTAATTAAACGGATTCATGAGTGGTCTTTACAAATTATTTTATGTGCATAAAATTGTGCGGTAAACTTAAGTGACTTTAGTGAGGACGAATAATCCAAAAATGTACTGGTGGAAAATTTAGTAGTTAACTATGAATGTCTAAAAACTAGATTACTAACCGCAGCATCAGTTAAAAAATATTTTCATACTTACAAAGTAAAAGTTCCAAATTATAGAGGTGAGTAATATTTTTTTTTTTAACTTTTAAATGTTTAATGGAATGTTGCTTTACAACGTCAAACTGTTATTGAAATTTACAATATTGAAATTTTAAATTTAATTGCCAATTTACGAACTGAATTTTGTGTTATTTATTAAAATTATAATTAGTGAATACGGAATTTATTGAAATGCAATAAATACCTACATATAACTATTCTTGAAAAATAATAGTAAATAAATATTATTTACTGTACAAAAAATAAGCACATAAGGTACTTATGTTCTTTAAAAATATCATATTTCATTGTTCATAAAATTCTTTTATATCAACCACAAAAGCATTTTATTATTTCCTTCAATAATAATTCTGACAGCCATTTTATAACATAAACTGGCCTGCACAAATATAATTTCACTTTTTTTCTGGTTTGATTTGTGCTCTTTTTTTGGTTTGTACAAAACCATTTTCGTATTTTTCATTCTCCTTCTAGTAAGTGCTGGTATAAAATCGTCTTTAAGTCATTGGCCGATTACGTGCGTATTCTATGTACCTACATAAGTATATTGGAGATACTCTAAAGCTATGAGAATATTAGATCGTAGTCCAAAAGTAAAAACAACAACTTTTTTTTAAAAAATTAAATTTTTAGTGCTGATTCTCTTCTGTGCTTATTTAATATGTTGTTGTTGCTTTTTATTGTATATATATTTTATAACTAGCTAAATCGTATAATAATATAATTTATAATAAAAAAAAAAAAACAGAAAAATTGATTTTGTTTTGTCGGTCGCCTATAACTTTATACCATAAATTTTCTTAAAAAGTCTTGCAATGTGAATTCTGCATTTGCGGCTACAAGGCGTCGTCATGTTGAATTTGATACTTACTTGATGGCTATTTTATTTTTACCTCTTTGAGATGAATGATCTACGATCAGGTTTTAAATTGTCGAACGATTGGAAATTTATTTTTAGCTATTTAAGTAGTTATGAATTAACTTGACGAGTTATAACGTTTGCATTTAAAACCGATGCATAAAATATTTATAATTAATAAATGATCACTAGAAATATTTTGGTATTTGATTTGGTCTTTTAACAACTTCAGCATGTTTTAGTGGAATAAAAAAAAAAAAAAACTTTTTAATTAAAATACATTTTGTTCGATTGATTTTTAATTGATTTTCCATACGGCACTTGATTTTTTGATATAAAATGGAGCTTAATTTGAGCTTTTTGTTGATCGAACTAAATTTGAATTTATTCTTCAATTTGTACTAAAGCTGCAATTTAAATTTTGTTTTATATTTTATTACCTGAATTTAATTACAATTTTATTATTGCGTTTTGTCTTTCTATAAATATACTTTTGATATGCAGGTGGTGGTGCGTTTTTGCATTTTGTTGGAGATTTTGTACTATTTTATTACTGCCAGGTGCTTTGAAACATTTTATTATTACATATATATGTATTTGCGAACATTGCGAAAGATCGATTCAAAAGAGCAATCGATACATTGATGGTACCTATGTTAGTAAGTAGTATAATAATGTAGTTTAATAGATACATGTCGATAGGTACAATGTACATTAAGACAAAGTAAAAAAATATAAAATTGTTCAAAATTTTAAAATATGTATCTAGTAGGCCTATACTGCGTCATGAGCGATTTTTGATTCTAGGAGTGCCTGAAAACTGATGGGGAACAAGGTGAAGAGTGGAAAGAGTGCGTGATTTTTTTTCCTCTGTGAAGTTGGTTATTTTTCAGCCACAACTATCTATGTGTGTGAACAAATTGATTTGGAGTTGGAAATAAAATTATTTCAAACTGTCAACCATTAAATTATAAAATATTAATAAATTTAAAAAAACTATTAAATGGGACCTTTATGCTACATTTAACCCCAACTTTCCCTATTCAAAATAGTATATATATGAAAAATTTTTCTTTCATCTATTCTATGCATTTGTTTGTTATATTATTTTTAAATTTAAAATTCCTACATAAAAGTACAATTTTTTCTAAAAATATTTATAATTTTTTCGATAAATTCCCCAAACCTATATACCATTAATTTGACCTCTGGCGAACTTTGAACTTTGTAGTTCACACACATCTATTCTATTATATTTAAAAAATATCTCTATTAATTGAATCTGTCATTTTGTAATGAAATTGTCATATCATCTTTTTGTTTGTTTTTGATTGGAATATAATAAAAAAAAAATCAAATAATCATTTGAAAAAAAAAAACATATTTCGACAAAATTTTATTCTTCATATACTAAAATACGAAGGCGCGAGAATAATATGAATGATAATACAAATTTTTAGCACCGATCTTAAACAACCGTTCTTCTTAACTTACATAAAACTGACATAAAAGAACGTAAAAATTGATGGGAATATTTTAAAATCGATTATGCTTTTTAAAGAGGTTTTTATGCTAAACTAAACATTAATGAAAAAAAATTCTAAATTGAGAAACGATTTTATGAAGCTGAACTGAATTTAATACATTTTCTTTTGTTTTAACTAACTGCAATGAGACAACTCGAGAAAAATTTTTCAACATTTAAAAATTTTACTAATAAACAGGGATTCTGGAGATTGTTCTGCCAGTTCTCCAATGGGATTAGTGCATAACCCCCGCAAAAACGACAGCAGCTGTCTGGTTTTTGTTCAATTTTGTTAAGATGGTACCTCAATTGGCAGAGAACTCTGTAATTATTCTTAAGTTATTTCTGTGAAGCTTCAAGAGCATATCCGTGTTTTGTCGCCAATGGAAGGGAATAAACTTCTACGCGTTTCTTTGACCTGAGGTCATTTTTCAGACACTTTTGACCGTTCTCCTAGACTACGATTTTTCCTAGAATTGTATTCTTAAAAAGGCCTCAAAATGGCTCAGAGCATGTGAATATGGAATTTGCTCCTGCATCACCAGTTTCATTGCCAGGGATCCATAGTAGTTTTACTCTATTGGTGTTCGCCGGCCGGACATATTCGCTTTTCCTCGCAATCCCATATACTAGTTTTGATTTTGTTACAGTAGAGTTTTGGTCTATGAGAGCTAGCCTGGCTGTCAGACAGAATATAGATTCTTTCATTTCTATAGTTTCTGTTTTCCCAAGGCTTTTAGTCTAGGTCCATATACGCCACTTCAAATATTAAACTTAAAAACAAAATAAATTGTGAACAAAATCTATGTTCTCTGTATTATGTATATTTTGTATATACATTATGTTGCTTGATTATAAACATTTTATTCGACATTTTTGTTGACATAAATTTCGATAAAAACAAAAACAAAAAAAAAAAAAAAATGTCCTATTCGGAAAAGTTACCAGGTAAAATTCTGTTAAGCTTATCTGCATTTATATGCGATGTGTGTATAAATAAAATTTAGTGTTGTTAGTTTGTTATTGGACACATGCGGGTTTCAATAGGGAAACATGCAACAAAACACACACATATGTATGTATATGACATTACATTTTTATGTAGTATGTACATATTATGTTGAATTTAAATATTTTTGGAATGAAAATTCTCCATTGAAATAAAGTTTATGTTTGTTTGATGATCGCTATATCACTTTAAAATCTGTAACTACTATAAAAAGTTGCAGAAATGTTTCGAAAGCTATACATAAAATATTGTTGGTTATGCCTATGTTGGTTGAATATGCAATGTTTAAAATTTATATCTGAATAGTGTCCTGAGCTTATCTGCATCCATGTAATACGTATACGTTACCTATACGAGTACATGTGCTAGAACATCTACATATATGTATGCCTAACTAGTTTGGCTTATTGTTTAATGGTATGATTGAAAGCTTATAAAAAGCTTATTTTTTGTAGATTACGAGTATATCAAGGCCATGTGTATTTGTATATTAAAATAGATATTAATTTATCATGTGTTTGGAAATATTTTTGCCAATTTAACATAATGTATGTATGCTCTGCTGATATTCAGCAAACTTAATAATTAGTACATTTATATCGTAAATTCAGGTGTGGTTAAAAAAGAGTAGACGATAAACTTTAAAAATTAGGTTTTGCCAACAAAGGTTTAAATTTAATTTAGTGCTCCTTTTTTCGTATGAGAATAAAATTAAAATGTTTTTTTTTCGAAAATACCTCGAGCATTTACATAATCTAGGCTAAAATTTTGCAATACCGTAATAACAGTAAAATTTTTCTTAAAATACCTACTCCTTTTTCGAGTATTTTTGAATCATAATATTTATGTTGAATTAAAAACAAATCTTTAGACTTTGGTTATATTGCAAGGATTTGTGTTGATATTCTAACGCAATAAATGAACAATAAATTCGTAGATACAATGTCAAAATCTTTTTGGGATTTCTTTTCTTTTTTTAATGAATAGTGGGATTTAAACTATACCTACCATCCATTCGAATAAATTTTCCAAACAGAAGTATATGTACCCCGCATAAAAAACGTACAGAATATAGAAATAAAGATAAATTGAAAAAAAAAATTTGTGTATTAGCTCCAATATTGTATCGCTTGTTAAAATTATTTAACAAAAAAAGAAAATTCAATTTTAAATCCCTTGCCATTATGAACACTTTCCGTCTATATTTATTCGATTATACCGTACACACCTATATAAAAATATTTCCCTAAAGTTCTTTCATCTCATTTTTATGAGGTAACAAAGTTCACATTTAGGAGACCCAATATAATAGTATCGATCCATTTACTGGTGTACCAGCCGAAAAACGTGATTCTTTTGTACCTATATATGAACGCAGAAAATATCGTATCCGACCAAAGGAACTTTAGGGAGGAGGTATTGTGTATGTATAGATGGTGGAAAAAGGATGCGCGCAAGACAAAGTTTTAAATGAGTTTTTTATTTGAGTTATACGAAAAATGTTGAAAAAGTGCAGGTTGGGTGAAATTGGAAAGGATGAATAGGGTGTAAAAAATGGACTGATTGAGATGCACTCCTTTTATCTATACATATAGCATGTATATTGTATATGCATTGCATATACAAAGAAAAAGAAGTATGAGGAAAATGAAATTTTGTGTTTGACAGACGTTGTAGTAACATTTAAAAAATGAACAAGGCCCTTACTTACGTATCTGGAAAATATAGATTTTTTTAAATTTATTTTGTTTTCTTTATCTTCAATGGGGGTTAGGTTAGTTGATTGTATGCGTAATTATTCTTTATTGAGTTATTTTGTTTGATTGTGTTCTCTGCGCTTATGCAATTTTTACCTTGCGTGGAAATGTCAGCAGGTTTTTTTCTTCTCTTTTTTAATCTTATCCATATGGTTATATTTTTCATAGTTTTTATTGATTTATTGTGTTTAAAATTTGAATAAAATTTTTCTTTCATTTTTAGATGAATTAGGTAATTTAAAATCGATATGGTGAGACATTTCCATAGAAAATAGATTCAATAATATAAAATCAGTAAAAGATTTTTTTTTTTAAAAATCGGAATATTTAATGAAGAATGTACGAATCTAGTATTTAGTATTTATTTTGAGTTTTTTAAAATAATTCAAGAAAAAAAAATGTTTGTTCAGATTTTCCAAATTTTCCCATACACATTTTTTTTTGCTCCTGGAAGACGAGGATAATTAACAATATGCAAAGAAGGTTTCTTTTAACAAGTATAATATTTCATTTACAAACTACATCTTCAAATTACAAGGCAGAATTTCAAAAGAAACTAAAATGCATAAAATGTAGGTAGGTAATAATTACTTACAATATTGTATTTAATCGTCAAGATCTCTCAATCATCTTCACTAGCATTATATTATAGTAGTAGTTGTTCATTTATAAAAAAAATTTTTTTTTTTTTGGTTGACTAAAATGCATTACAAGGTAGAATTCACTTTTGTATTTAGCATTTTGTTCAATGTTAAATTTCAATTTGTATTTATGTTGATTCTATAATGCCATGTCGAATAAATAAATTTACAATCAAATATAATATTGTTAGTGTGTTATTCGTATAATATTAACTATGACAAAATACAAATATAAAATTGTAAATTGCACAAAATGCAACAAAAATAAAAAGAGTTCAATTATTTGCAATTAGAAAGATTGTGAGCTAGAATAGGCTGGAACTACAAAATTGGACCGTGACAAATGTATTGTGGAAAATAAATATCTCAATGGAATGACTTTTCGAGGACACTCTACTTGGTTTGATTCGGCCGACTTTTTATTAGTCAATTATTTTACTTTATATACATATATTCACGATTCAATTGTATTTTTGTTTGTATTAGTATTTTGTTTATATATTACTTATATAAAAGTCTAAATGCACATATTGGCTCTCATGTAATTCTCAAACACTGGAGATTGAACTTTTATTTTCTATTCGATTTGCAAATTTTCTTGATTCATATGTCAACTATTTGACACAAGAAAATAAATGTCAATCATGTGTTTAATTAATATTTTGTTTGTTGTTAGTTATAGTTAATGATTGAGTACCTATTTATACATAAATTAAATTGGATTTTTTTTATATTTCCATTATTTAGTGAGAGAGAAAGTACATTTAAAATGGAGTGTAATTTCACTTACTTATATCCATTTTATAACACATTATCTTAATTACCTAACACGAAAAGGTCTTCTTTTTAGTCGAAAAATGCAACACTATTGCACCGAAATGTTAAACAAAAAATTATGTTTATGAAATGTTCAATATTTATTGTGGGATTTGGCCCTAAATCTGAGTAAAGGTCCTCACTTTGTCTTAAGGCTTTAGACTAAGATTTTCGAATGTGTTTAAGTACCTAATAAGTAGATATATTTTGAATATTCAACAAATATGTATGTACTATTCAATACTAGTCATTGCATAAATGCAATTGCAACCAAATGCACAAATTCAAATTTTGTCGAATGAAATACATAAATATGAGCTGGTGTGTAGTAGTTGTGCCAACAAGTGTTCTTGAATTATTAATTTTAAATGAGTTTTAGAGATAATTTACGCAGCTGTGGTAATGAAATTTCAAAATTATTTATTCCAAACATGTTTTGATATAAATTATTTAAGAAAAAATACTTTACAGTAACTTGATTATAATTACTTTAACAATATTTTTTACATTTATGAATAAATTTGGTTTAATTCTTATATAATAACTTGCTAATATGTAGAATATAAGACTTTGATCGTAGTAGATTTTTTTACTATTTAATTATATATATATATACATATTAAGGTACTAAAAGAGAAGGTCACACTAAGAAATGGTATTAATTTGGTCTTAAAAAGTACCTATCGATTTATTGAGTTTAGTGTGATTCAAAAAAAAAAAAAATGTTGTGGAACGACAATAAATTTCCTTGGTTAACAAATACTTACCTAATAATGTTAATTCAAAATTTATTTGCTTACTACAAACTTTGTTTACTGCATTGAAGTACAACAATAACGTACATTTACTTTGTTTGTACAAATGCATTAAACAAATACGACAAAGCCAGCCAAATATTTTCTTATTCAAATTTATTATCAACTTGGCCTAATTTGGCGCACAGTTTATAAGCAAATTTTTTTCCAGTATATTTACAAATAATTTACGAGTCAATAAATGTAACGATGTTCAGTACATTTATTGTACAAAACTCTTTTATGTCTTTCTGTTTAATATTTTTGCGCTCAAAATAATTTGCTATAAATGAAATATTTCCATATTTGTTATGGCATCAGAATCGTTAATTCTAATTCGTTAAAATGTCACGCTAATTATATTTGAAATAAACCATTACAGAAATAACATTAAATACGAATTGTTATAAAATATTGTATTCCAGAAGCGGTTAATAATTTGATTTTCATTTGTTCTAATTATCTCATGTAATAATAATTTATAGTCAAAACGATCCATTAATGCGCGCACGCATGCAATACTATTAATCGATAATGAATGAGACTTCCAGGTTATGATGAACATTGGATTTAAATTGTTGAGGTTTCCTACATATATGATGTAGAAAATATATATATTTAGATCTTAATTCGTCCCTGTTAATATAATTTTTATTATGTGCAATAATCTATGGATAATAAATCAATAAGTACAGCTATCAATCATCGCACACATCAAGTTCAACATTTTAAGCGTATATTCTCTTCTAATCATAAAAAACAAAACAAAAAAAATATCCTCTGTGGCAACTGCAGAGAGTTTAATAGTTATACTATGGTACAGTGATGTAATCCACATTGAATGCATCATGATATTATCAAATATAACCTCCAACTATAATATTGAAACAAAAGCGTAAGAGAACAAAAAGAAAAACCATGCTTTGCCAATTTAAAATTCCATTTATAAAATAATTTTCATTTTATATATATTTATATATACATATATATATAATGCCAAATTGCATAAATTAGCGATAAACAAAAAATTTAAATGCAAACATGAATTGCATCTAACATTTGTGCACAGTGCACACACATTTTTCGTATTTTATATTAAATAACTCAAGGCCAACCACGATTTCCTGGTGCCACGACCACTATCATTATTATAGTTTATGGTGAATTTATATTATAGTGAATTAATCTTTTAATAAATTAAAATCAATTAAAAATAAACTTTGTTAATTAATATTTTAATTAATATTAAAAATTTAAATTGTTGTTTTTCTGATATAAAACAACAACAACACTCAAAAAAAAAAATTCAATTTATGACATATTTTGTTAATCATTCGATTTTTTTTTCCGATATGTTTCGTTAACGAATAGATACATTGCAATATTTCTTGTACACCGTACCGAGGAGTGCCGAATAGAATACCTCCCATAATAGTGTACCACTGGTATACTATTTGGATTTGTATATCAAGATTATTAAGTAGGATTGACCATATAGTGTACCATCGTATTATAATCGGCACTCTACGGTACCTGAAATAAAATCACTTCTTTATTTTGCTTTGGTGTGAATCAAAACTCCTACTCTAAGGAAAGGACTCAGGATGCACATACCCAATTAAGTAATTTGATCAAATTAATATATATTCAAATGGAGATAGTTTCTATAATATAGTTTTTCAAAAATATTTTGGTGTAATCATCTCATAGTGGTGTAATCAAAATTGGTAAATGAGCATTGAGTATTTTTTTTACTGAAAATACACATACATAGTTTGGCTCTCTATGCTAGGTCCTACCACAACAATAAAAATATAATGATTATTCTACTATTTTTTTGTTTAAATTTATAAAATATTTTACAACACACTCAGACACCAAAGACACCATATCAATGTTTATCTTTACTTATCATTAAATTAAACAAACATTATTTTGGTAACCTAGTTTACTATCAAAAGTCATATTTAGAAATTCACAATACACATATGTACTTATGTATGTATGTATGTATGTATGCATATAAATTTAATAAATATATTTTAACACTGCAAATAAATAATTGAACAACAAAATAACGAAGCTAATCTAAAAAAAAAGTCGAGACGGAAAAAGATAAACTTTTTGTTGCAGCCAATTAGCTGATTTCAAGTATACTCGTCCCACAGTATTTTCGCTTATCAAAATTGCACTTAGTTAATATTATTATGGCAAATATAATCCAACAACAACAATATTATATTGAAAAATATTTACCCATAAATATACATAGACGAAAAATAAGGAATTTAAATGAATTTCAAATAAATTATATACGCAGAATCAGTGTGATTAGGTCATAAAGTATTTAAAATTACTCTCTATCAGTATGCGGAAATTAAAAAAGAAAAAAATATTATAGCAAATTTTTGTTCTGTACAAAAATTTAAGCATTCAAACAATTATTAATTTATGTTTTTATTTCCCACTCATGTTCCCTTTATGTTTTTTTTTTATTGTTATTACTGTTGCAAGCTATCAGACTTTTGCACAAAAAAAAAAAAAATAATGGAAAATGCAACGAAAAATTATATTTTGTGGTATTCGGTGATGACGAGAAGTTTTATTCAAGTATAAATATAAAATATTCACATGTGTTTGTTAATAATAATAAGTACACATTTATTTGCATACATTCATACTACCTATTATGTACAACAATATGCCTTATGGCCATAAATAATTTATTTATTCGCAAAATAAAATAATACACAAATGCACAAATGCACAATGCACAAAGCACATCCAAAGTGAGTGGTACGAGAAGAGGCCTTGAACAAATTTTTGGTATGAATCAGAATAATATGCATTTTTGTGTGTCAGTATGTTTTTTAAATGTTTTTAAACAAATTGAAAAGTTGTTTTCAATTGAACATTATTTTATGCAGTTGTTGAGTGAGTTGAACGTGAACTCAGAAATAATTTTAAATTTTCAGTCTTTTTGTTTTTGTCAGATTCAGGGTCACTGGTGGTAGTGTTGAAATACGCTTATTAGATAAAATTAAATAGTTTATGGAAGAGCCAACGTTTCGACCTCGATTTTATTCTATAAAATTCACTCACATACTAGGTATATATTAACAAACCAGTAAAAAAAGTATAGTCAGTTGAACTGACTGTGTAATACCCATATGAGGTTATTATAAGTTTCAAATGTTTAAATTACTTACAAAAATACATGAAAATATTATAAAATCCGTACGTACGGTAAAAATCAAAATCCTACCGTAAAAAGAGAATTCAAAATTTCCAAAATTAGTATCAAGAAAAATCTCCTAAAGAACAGTGCAGATGTTCCATAAATATCACAAAAAAGTTTTTAATGATTTAATCAATAATTCCAAAGTACTATATGTACCATTGATTTATTTGGAAAATATCTATAAAATGTCCTTAATTTTTTTAAGAAATTTTACCAATTAGAAATTTAAGATTTTGTGTTAAAATCCCTAATATGAATTAAAATGGATTTCTGGATTATATGTAAGAATAGGCACAAACACAGTCATGTATACAGGGAGCTAAACCTGAAAAACTGAAACTCTATTTTCTCAAATATTTTAATTTTTATCCTAGGAGAGAGTCTTATTTTAAAACTGTTTTGAGTAGTTTTTTATTCACAATGCTATGCTGTACATTGTGATTTATTTTTAATTACATTTTAATTAAAGCTACGGTTGAGCGAATTTATTACCTAAAAATGTGCATGGTTTTTCCAAAAACAAAATGAAAAAATGTTTGAACAACAGAAAAGTATTCAAGATAAGACCAAAATATGAATACGAAATCATTTTTCATGAAATGAACGAAGAGAGAAAAAAAAATATCCAGATAAGTCAAGCAACTCACGCAGCAGTCACAATGTTTATCAAATTTCTCATTCACAACCTGCCTCAATTGAAAAAGTCTTACCAAACATAGAAATTTAATGGTCGACGTAGCACACCATCATATTATATACACACAAAGCAATTTGAAACAACAATCGACCGAAATAATAATAATGTAAAAAAAAAAAAGCCAACGAACCAGTCTCTCTCTAAAACCAAATAGCTAATTGCCAAGTTCAATGCACTTTTTGGCTAATGCAAGCCTGAATGTGGCTCAAATTCACCAACTATTTTTATCAACATCATGGTCGGCACACAAAAGAATTAGAGTTCACTGACTTCTCGCAATAGTCAAGTCAATGCAAGCGAACTTGCCAGCTTTGGAGAAAAAAACTTGTTCGTGGCTTAAAATTGCAATTTTTTTTTTTTTTTTTTATTATTATGATTTTCGTTTTTTCGTTATTATTTTTTTTTTGCATTTTGCATTTTTCGAGTGAACATGAACATCGGCCAATGTATCGGTATGTGTTTTATCACCGACCACATATATTCAAGGTCGTGAATTGCAGCTTCAAAATAATAATGTCGGTAAATGAACTGTGTGTGATGTTTTTCTTTTCATCTTTTATTTATTATTATTTTTTGTTTAATAATGGTACGCGAATAATGATTTGCAATTTTTAGTTTAATAAATTTTGATTAGCACGTTCGTATTGTTAAAAAACATTAAAAATGGTCACAGAAAGAGGTGTTCATATTATAAAATCATGGTGAGTACTAATATTAACGCGTTATTTGTTATTACGGCGGTTATTGCTCGTTTTAATGCTATTATGTTTGTACGTGACAAGATTTTCAATATTCCTACGCATCGATCGCCGCTTCTTTTTTTTGTGTACAATTTTATTAAATAATTCGATTGCACACAAGCGGATTTATAGATTTTTACTATTTTCGTCGTAGATACTTAAATTTTATATTTTCGTTTAAAAATTATAGTAATTATTGTAAAGTTACTACTGAGCAATTAATTCATATTAAATTAAATGGCAGTAATGCAGGTAACACAAGCATTACATAGTATGAGAGAAACTCTTCAAAAAAAATTTTATTAAATTTATCGTAAAAGGAATTTATACTAAAGTATCAAGTCTAATGGAATTCCTTTATTATCTACTATTGTGTTCCATATCTTTTTTTTTATGATTATTTTGACTATGACTATTTTGACTTTTCAACTTTTTTTTTTTGGCAAAATGAATTTTTCAAAATTTTTAATCTTTTTGTAATGTAATCATGGAAAGCGTAGAGAAAAGAAAAATTTAATAAAAACTTTCCCAATTTTCAAAAGTTAATTCTACAAATTTTGAATCTCGAAGGCGGTTTGACAAAATTGGACGTAGAAATTGTTGTTCATAATTATTTGATTATTCTCACAAGTCGCCTATAATCAATAAATAGATGAGTCCAAAAATGTTCCATAATTTCATAAATTAACTTGTACAAAATGTTTGCATTGTAATTGTTTTGGTAGAAAGTTGTTCCAATGTGGTTCATTATATGATCATCATCATTCTTTGTTCCACATTTACGATGCACACATTTTATGGGAACATGCAATGCAATATGAAAACAATTTCTGGTCAGACATTTCGACATTAATGTTAACAATTTAATAATAAAAAAAATAAAAAAAATATGTTACGCTAAATTGTATTTTATGGCATGACCCCCAAAAACAATAAAATTGATCATCCAGCCAGACATAATCAACAAAAAAGGGGGTCTTATGTCTGTGTCCGTACAATTGTACGATTAACATACAACGATATTGTATTTACGTATATAATCATCTCCACGCACTGCAAAAACCTTCAGAATTAAATTCGCAGACGGAACGATAGTATATATAAAATTGAAGCGGAAAAAAAAGCCAGCCAAAATATATTTGGCCTTGGTCATGCGCCGAACTTTAAATACACTAAAAACGCTTCGTCGCACTCCATGCCCTCTTCTGTCTGGCTGTTTATTTATGTATTATTTTGGTCTGTTGGCTTTAACATTAAAGCTGTTGTCGGAGGTCAGCCATACACACGATTATTTTGGCAACGTTTTGTTGGTTTCGCTTTCGCGACATGTACCATGTACTAAATGTACATATGTGCCTCCATTCCTACATAATATACATATGTAAATAATTGTAGGTAGGTATATACATACTATATCCAAATATATAAAAGATTGCTACAGATGTATGTAGGCTCTGAAATTCTGTTAAAGAACAACAGCTGCAGAACTTGGGGCATTCTGGTCTGATCAACGTTTATTATTTGCAAAAATGAAATCGAAATTTACTTTTTATTGGTTGTGCTTGAATTGAATTTTATTAACGTAATTTACCGTCGCCAGGATATCATACTTATATATTATTATGTATATATGTAATGTAGATTATACAAGTACTGTATAATGTAATTTATATGTTCAGGATATTTCATTGGTAATACGCGGGCTCTGGACGAGAAATGGGCTGAAAATTTATGTACAAAATAAATCAAATTAAATCTGCTATGTGATTCGAGTTAATATTAAAAAATTATGAGTGCCATTCAAATAGTATACTAAGGATTAAATGGCGAATACGACTAGTTATATATGTAGCTAGAATGTCTACACAATCTTTTTAAGACAAAAAATTATACCCAAGATGTCGGAACGTTATCGTGATTTTTCTACTGAGACTTAAAAATAAAGGAGTGGCCCAAAAAAAATTTTCTTTTTTTCAAACAAAATCATTAATAAATTGGCCCAGTATATTATAGTTTTTGCATAACCGTCAGTTACTTTTTTGTGTATATATGTGGAATTTAAATAATCTACATTAAAAAATAATGGAAAACATTTTTAAAAGTCAATCTTTTTAGCTTTACAAAAGAACACAAAAAAAAACATTAACATAAAACATATCATACAAGATGCATTAAATGTTACAGTTTCAAAGATAAAACATTATCCACCATACACATATTACATACACGGTGCATAT